>CM062811.1:571030111-571204982 GCA_031772625.1 Pinus tabuliformis | reverse complement strand
CTTGCCCGTGGCCCAACTGTTCCCAACCAACTCCTAACTAAAAAACTACTTTGGAGATGGTATAAAAAGATATCAAAGGAAAGGCCTAGAGAGAGAAAAAAAAGAGAGCAAGATTATTATGCTGAGGTTTTCCCCTTAGACCAGGTCTGAAGTCCTTGGTGCCTTCTGCACTTCCCCCATTTTGCATAGGAAACCCTTGTTTCCATGTGTATTGGTGATCATTCATCCTTTATGTCACCATTGAGTAAGACTTGGAAGGAGATCTTGTTGGAGGCTTGAGGCTGGAACGAATCCGGGAGGAAGCTTTGCTTAGAGCCTGCTGAAGGTGTTTCAGGTGAAATCTTTCCGTTATATGTACTTTACTTGCCTTTATATAAAGAAACACGTCTTGGTTCCCGAAACAATCTTTCTTTGTGCTTATGAGATTCGTGTTTTGAATTCTTATGCAAGTAGTTACTTAAAGATTTTTATAACTAACTTTATAGCATGAAGATGGTTTATGTATAATTATTTGTCCATGCATTGCTGTGTTCTTTGATTTGTTTGTTTTACAGGTCAAAGGAGAAGAAGGGAACTCCAAGAAGGGTTTGGACACTAAAGGCCTTCTCGAACGTAGGACCTTAGGTACGTACCCTCAACATTAGAATTTGCTTACAGTAAAGATAATGGTTGTGTGTGTGTTTCTTTGAATAAGCAATTTTCAGTCTGGTAGAGTCTTAAACCAAAGGACCCTAGGAGTACTTTCCCCTCAACCAGAATTGGCGACTCCGCTGGGGAACAACACCCTTTTTGTTCCTAGTTTGGGTAGTCTTCAAGCCAATCAAGGCTCAGCCCCTCTGTTTGCTGGCTCTGACTGTCTGATCTGTTCTTGAACTCTAAGCTTTTCCAGTTTTTTCAATCTGTATTTTTTATTTTTCTTGAAAATCTTCAGATACGCTGTTTTTCTGGATTACAGAAGCATATATACGCAAGTTTAACTAAGTGAACCCACGTATACGCAGGTTTCCTCAGTTACAGTCGCGTGTACACGCACTCTGCACATCGCTGCAGGCGCGTATATTATATAATTTTCAAGATTTATAAAGTTTCTTTTTGCTGAATGTTTGTCTGGTGGTTTGGGCCAGTTTGAAGCAGTCATTTTCCAGTAACAGTCCTCTGTTTAACAGGGGGCATCTTGTTCTGAACTCTCTCTAGTTATAAGGAGTATTAGTCTTGTTTTCGTTGATTGCAAGCGTCATTGTTTTTTGACACACAAGATTTCTGGTTAAGAATCTTGATTGCTCTGCTTTGGTAGAGTAGGAAGATTGGATTCAATCTTTGTGTTCATTTTGTTATGGTGACCCTTTTGTTTGCTTAACGAAACCATTTTTGTGACCATTTGCTCCTTCGTTTCGGGAAATTTGTTTGTTACCACTTTCTTGAAACTTGTCTTTTGATTTTTTGGACTTTCATTGCCGCTTTTGATTGTCAAGAGCGATTTCAAACGCATTTATTTTTGTTGGGTTTTCATCATTTGAAAGGTGTCAATTCACAAAAGTGTTTGGTTGCCTATTCATCAATCATTGGTGTCAGTATTTTTGAGAGCATTCTTTGAAAAAGACTTCTTGGCTTGATTGAAAGAAAATCTTTTGAAAGTTTTGAGTTTTGCTTTCTTAAACTTGCTTTTCATTTGATTTCCTTTTTTGTGAAGTGAAAGTGCTTTGTGTTTATCTTAGAACTTGTTTTTATTGTTTGGACGAAATGATTGGTAACACATCATCTTCTATCTAAGCATTTTAGTGGCAAGACAAATTTGATAAGGCAGCAACTTTCCTTCTTTGTTTTTAGAGTAGTCTTTAAATCTTGCATCCACATATAGTTCTTGCATTAGGATAGATTTGCATCTCTTTTTAGGCATATATAGTTTTGTTAGTTTTTGTGAGTGTGGAGTCTGAAAAGAAAAGGAAAATTTGTTTGTATTAGAAGTACCTCTGAACCTCATAGAAATTGCTCTTCATCGAAAACAAAAAGTGCATGTGCATGTAGCTAAGTTTTATTAATTTCTTTTGTGTCCATAAAAAACACCACAAGTTTCATCTCCATTACCTTGTGACTTAAAGAACAGCCTAATAAAATCAAGCGCTAATTAAAATCCACTAGAAATTTTTGTTTTAGTCAGTTACACCAATAAGTTTAGGATTTTAGGGCCTTGGATTAGGCGAGTGGAGAGTTAACTCTCCAAGGCCACATAAAACGTCAAACATAAGAGTCCGAATAACGAGAGAAAATCCAATAGTGTTAGGAAGACCAGGAAAGCTCCGGATCTGGGAGTTAAGCACGAGGGTCTGTGAAGACAGGGAAGAGAGATACCCCCTCTCCTACTTGTCCAAACTTACCTCACGACTGTTCCGCCTGGCTTCTGCGACGAGTTGGTACCCATAGTTGCCTCTCCTAGGGATCTACACAGGTGGCTGCGGAGGGGAATACCGTGGCACCTGAGGTTGACGTTGTATCACTCTCGACAGTACTACTGGAGGACACCCTTGCGAAGCTTGGGGGCTTGCACCGGCGCAGGCTGTTGTTAGGAGGTCAGCGTAACTTCCTCTGATACCTTCGCTGATAGGACTGGGCCCTCATCATCCCAGACTATCTTCGGAAGGCCCCTTGATTCACTTTCTCATATTTTGGTGTCTGGTCCTAATCACACGGAGCGGAAATACGTGGAAGTTGTTTGACTGGCTGTATCTTTAGGGACTTTATAGTGTGTGCTCTGTGCTCCTATTTGGCCTAGCTTTTAATTTTTTGAGTCTTTAGTTAGATCATAACAAAAAATTCAAAGTGGCTGACTGATCTCCAAGACGGTCTCGAAGAATTCATGGTCTCTCACCACCAAGTTTAGAGCCTTCTCCTAGAAGGCGCAGAGGCAATACTACCGGTGGGTTTCGTCCCATGCCGGTTGACGCATCGGATATTGATCCTCCTAGCGGGGGAATTAGTGCCCAAGCAAGGCCTAGTACTTCTAAACAAGAGAGGGATACTCCAGTCCTTTCTCGAGTTCGCTTTCAAGCGGAGGATAACATAGAGGTAGAAGAACTTTCAGAGTCATTAGTGGCTCCAAATTCTCCACTACCATCTAGTCATCCAGACGTATTACAATACGTCGGGACTCCAACGCATAGACCATCAAGTCCAAGTTACGCTACGCGCTTACCATTCATGACCACTACTGGAAGCATGGCTTCTACGAGTGCTACGACTATGCAAACTCCTACATCGGTGCAAGGGGGAGGAACCATTTCCATCCCCTCCGCTTCCTTGTTCGGATCTTTTGCTAGCACATCTTTAGTTGGGTCTACCTCCATTCCGTCCACGAGTGGAAATGCCCAAACCAATGCTTTTGGTACTGGACTCTTCCCTTTTGGCACCCAATCACAGGGTATCCCATCGGTTCCGTTTAGTGCCGCTACGTCCATGATGGGCGGATCAGCTTCATTCCAGGGTTTTCCTTTCAGAAGTGGTCATATACCACATTCCAACCCGACGGTAGGATCCATGCCTTTTTCTTCTGTAGGACAAAGCAGCAATCCTTTAAAAGGTTGGAATAACCCTGGGGTTAGTAGTGCGGGAACTGGGAATTCGTTTAACGGCCAACAAGGGAATAGGCCGTACTCCACGGTTAGCATGTTTCAAAGTATTCCTCCCCTTTCTTCGGCTTGGAATCCGTATCAGGGGTTATCAACTCCCTACAATCCTTTAGGAGGAAACTTTGCTGGTTATGGAGGTTATACGGCAGGAGTTGGTCAAACTCCGAATTTTGCTGGACCACAAGGCTTGCCTTTTGGTTCAGCTGGTTCTACTGGTCACTTCGGGCAGCCTGGTGCCTCCCAAATTCCAGGACAATCTTTTAAGAGCTTTGGGAGTTCTGCCCAGTTTGGGTGGAATCCCCAAGGTCCTCCTAGGCTTCCGTTTCTGGCAACGTTAAACTTGCCAGATCTCACTAAGTTAACAAATGACCCAATCAGGTATAATCCGGCCTGGCCTCTGGTCCCAACCAAACTCCCTTCGGACATTCCAAAATTCGAAGGGAAGAGTGGTGAGGACCCAGGCGACCACGTAACCACATTCCATCTGTGGTGCTCATCCAACTCCCTCATCGATGATTCGATTAGGTTGAGACTCTTTTAGTGCACCTTGACTGGTAATGCAGCCAAGTGGTATATAGAATTGCCAAGGGGCAGCTTCACATCCTTCGCTGACTTAGCCAACATCTTCTTAAATCACTTTCAGTTGCCTGTCTGCTATGACGCCAGAACTGAACTTCTGGCCACCTTTCGTCAGGATAAGGCTACTCACATTTCGGATCATATTCAAGAATGGAGATGGAGAAAGAGGCTCATTAAAGCCGAAATTCCTCCGGAATACCGTCTCGAGTGGTTTTTGACATCTTTACAACCTGAAATCTCCAAAGATGTCTCCATGTCTGGGGTCTATTCTGAGGAGCAAGCTATTTTTAGGGCCCAGCAATTAGAATTTATTTACTCTCAGTCTGGGATCCTACAAAAGTACTTGCCAGATGCTCCTGGATCTAAGGTTGATTTAGCTAAGCCAAAGCCAGGTCCACACGCGGATGGTATCGTTGGGTCAGTAGACACAACTACAGTGAACTTGTTGAATCAATTGCAGTAGTTGTCTTTGCAAACTGCTTCTAACAACCAAGTCACATTGTCTAATCCTCCCGCTTCCCAAACTTCTTCAATTAATGCCGTCCAATCCGATAACCCCAAAGGAAATCAAAGTTCCAATGGGAAAAAGAAAGGACTTGGTAAGAAGAAGAACTCGGATGGGAAGCCCGATACAAATAAATCCGGTAACAACGCTGGTGGTGGTAAAGGTGAGTCGAGAAAGAAAGTTAAGTTTCCTTGCAATTTATGCAGTGGAGACCATCTAACTCATCTTTGCCCTAGGATTGAAGATGCTCAGCACTTGTTAGGACAGCAAGGGACTTCTAGTTCGCAAGCTGTGTTAACTAACCCGTTTCCCCAAGGGCAACAACTTCTTGCTGGCGTGAGTTCGAACCCTGGGACCTCCTCAGGGGGCAACCAGGAAGGGGAAAAAGCATCAAATGTTTTTATGATGGGTTCAAATGTCCATGTGACTACTCGATCACGTGATTATGGTGAAGCCGAAACATCTAAGGATAAAACTGTTCCCGGAGGTACTGACCTTCATATTGAGCGACCCCCTGTCGAGACTATACCTCGGATACCGAAAGGTTCTGCCAAACGCGCGACGATTAACCCTAATGCTAGGGCCGCCCAGAATTACTCCATTGTGGAGGATCTAGCTCAAAGCCCGTGTGCTATGTCCGCTTTAGAGTTTCTCCAGTCATGTCTGGCTCAGAGAAGTGCTTTACTCTCTGCAATTGGAGCAGTTGATCCAGCTAACTCTTTAGTCCTCACTTTTGACATGTTAAATGTTAAAAAGTGACTCCCTCATCATATGGCTTTTCAGATAAAGTCTACATACCAGAAAATCAATATTTTTCGCACCGTTATAGATGAAGGAGCTTCCACATGTGTCATGTCGATGTCATGTTGGAAGGCTATTGGTTCACCTTCGGCTGTTCCTTCACCAACCGTCTTGACTGCATTTGATGGTCATTCTCACAAGCCGCATGGGATTATCTCGGCCTTTCCTATATGTGTTGGAGGGAAGGTCGTTAATATCGAAGTTGAAGTCGTAGATGCTAACCTAGACTATAATCTCCTATTAGGAAGGAACTGGGTATACGAAATGGAAGCCGTCGTATCGACTCTGTTTCGTGTCATTTGCTTTCCTCATGAGGGGAAAATCGTTAAGGTTGATCAATTGGACTATTGCCCAATCGATCCTCAAGCAAGCTCCGACTCTACTGTTCCTTTGGTGGATAACCCTCGCCCACCCACTGAGAATTTAGGAGTAGGGATGTATTCCTCATTGATGGGTATGTTTGATCTTCCCTCTCCTTTTGCAAAAATCAATGCTATTTCATCATCCAAGGAGTCTCCTCGAGAAGAGTTCTTCCGAATTCATTATTTTTCTGACCCTTGGACCTTGCCTTCACCTACGACCACATTGGTTGAAGGACAAGTAAATGGAATGGCGTTTCCTATATCCGCAGCTGAGCTTAGATATCAGTCTATCATAGACTCTGTAGATAACCACTCCACTCCTTTTTCTGAAAAAGAGTTGGATGGTCATGTGGCCCCAGCCTGGAGCCTAGATTCTATCTCTACCTTGGATTGCTTGGATTCAATTTTACCTTCTGAAGAAGCAATCCTTGAAGTAATGATGGGTATAGATCAACCTTGGGAAGACTTACACCATCGTTCGTAATTTCTTCCTCCTTTGCAGGAAGTGGAATCTAGGTTTTCCGAGCTCTGTACTAGTGATGTTGATATGGTGTCAAACCCTTTGGCTTCAGCACACATTTGTGCCGAAGGTAATATGTCGGTAATTTCAAAAACGATACCCATCAACATCTCTAGGGACCCTAACATCATTGAGAATATCTTCATCAGAATCGAGTGTTCCCCTGAAGAAATTCAAATCTACACCGACCTCTTTAAGGAATATCGTGACGTATTTGCTTGGTCTTATGAAGAAATGTCTGGCATTGATCCTTCTATAGTTCAACATGAGATCAAGACATATGAAAACGTGAAACCTGTCCGTCAAAGACTTCGTCCGGTTAACCCTAGGAAAGTAGCAGCTATCAAAGCTGAAGTCTAGAAGCTGCTAAAGGCGGGTTTTATATACCCTGTTCCTCTTACCGATTGGGTTTCTAATCCAGTCCCCGTAGATAAAAAGCAAGGAAAAATCCGAGTATGCATCGATTTTAGGGATACAAATAAGGCTTGTCCAAAAGACAATTACCCCACGCCATTTATTGATCAAATTATCGACGAGTGTGCGCGTAACGAGATTTTTTCCTTCATGGATGGTTTTTCAGGTTATAATCAAATTTCTATCCATCCTGAAGATCAGCATAAGACAACCTTCATATGTCCCTGGAGTACCTTTGCATATCGAAAGATGCCTTTTGGTCTTAAAAATGCTGGAGCCACTTTTCAGCGGACCATGTCATACGCTTTCCATGACATCAAACATGTCATCGAGGCATACTTAGATGATCTCGCTGCTCGTTCTCGAAAGAGAAAAGATCACCCTAGTCATCTTCGATTAGTCTTTGAGCGATGTCATTTTTATAAAGTCCGGTTGAATCCCAACAAGTGCGTTTTCGCGGTTACGTCCGGTCGGCTGTTAGGGTTTATTGTGTCCAATGAAGGGATTCGGGTTGATCCCTTCAAGGTTGAGGCAATAATTCAGTTGCCTCCCCCGTCTTCACTTCGGCAACTTCAAAGTCTTCAAGGGAAGGCTAACTTCTTAAGACGGTTTATAGAAAATTATGCCGAGATCACTAAAGGGTTCATGCGTCTACTACGGAAAGGAGTTCCATTTATATGGGATGACTTTGCGCAGCGGTCATTTGATGCTTTGAAAAAAGCATTAGTCTCTGCCCCGCTTTTGAGTCCACCGGATTATGGTAGAGACTTCCTTTTATATCTCGCTGCAGCAGAATCAACCATTGGCATGGTTCTAGTTCAGGAGGACGATGCTCTCACCGAGCACGTCATTTATTATTTGAGCCGAGGTTTAATATGCCCTGAACTTCGCTATTCTCCAGTTGAGAAGTTGGCCTTGGCAGCTGTCCATGCTGTCCAACGGCTCCGTCATTATATTTTGCTACGTAAAACCTTTGTCTTAGCGGCAGTCAATCCATTTCAATTTGTCCTCAGTAGGCGAGTGATTGGTGGCAAATATAATAGATGGATAGTCATTTTGCAAGAATTTTATCTCGAGTTCTTGTCTGCCAAGTCTAAGAAATCCATGGTTTTTGCGGAACTTATCTCGGAGCTACCTTGTGGAGATGATATTGTTTATGAGGAAAGTTTACCCGACGAACATATATTCCTTATCTCTTCACAAGACCCTTGGTATGGAGATATCATTGTTTATCTCCAGACTTCGAAGTGCCCCTATACTTTCTCCAAGGATGAACGTCGCAAATTACGTCACCTGGCAAAAAACTATGTTATTGTTGGTGACACATTATATCGTCGAGGGGTTGACTCAATCCTCCGGCGTTGTTTAACCTTAGAGGAAGCAGAGTCTGTGCTCAATGATTGCCACAGCGGAGCTTGTGGTGGTCATCTATCAGGGCTTGCTACAGCTCAACGCATCTTACGTGCCAGCTATTTTTGGCCTTCACTTTTTAAGGACTGTGTGGAAGTAGTCAAATGCTGCCACCCATGTCAAATTTTTACTCGGAAGATGCGTGCGCATCCAACTCCTCTTTTTCCCATTGTCACTATCGGTCCCTTTACTAAGTGGGGCATTGACTTTACGACTTGTAATCCGCCTTCAGCGGCAAATCACAAGTACATTATCGTGGCTGTAGACTACTTCACGAAGTGGGCTGAGGCCATGCCTACTTATAAGAATGATAGTGACACGACAACTTTGTTTCTTTTCAATCAGATCATCTCAAGATTTGGTATCCCAAAGGAGATTGTCGCTGACCATGGCAGTCATTTCCAGAATCAACTGATGTCCGAATTGGCTCGTAAATTAGGCTTCCGTCAGGAGAATTCGTCCCCTTATTATCCTCAGGCCAATGGGCAGGTCGAGGCAGTTAACAAAACTCTTAAGACGATACTCCAATGGACAATCGATAAAAATCGGTCCAATTGGAACATTATGTTGTATCCGGCTCAATGGGCATACCGAACCTCCATCAAAACGGCTACTGGTTTTACACCTTTTCAGTTGGTTTATGGGATGGAATCCATCTTCCCGGTCGAATGTGAAATTCCATCTCTTAAGTTGGAAGCTGAACTCCTTCCAGAGACTTCGAGTCTCGAAGAGCGCCTAGTTCACTTGGAACATCTCGATGAGTAGCGTCGAGACGACGCCATGATGAATGAGGCTCATAAGAAAAGGGTTAAAACGCAGTATGATAAGTCTGTCCATCCTCGAGTCTTTTCTGAAGGTGACCTTGTCTTGGTCTACGACCAAGATAAAGACACCTTGGGGGCAGGAAAATTTAGGCCTATGTGGTACGGTCCTTTCATTGTTAAATGAGTTTTAGAAAAAGGGTCGTATGAGTTAATCGAATTTGAAGGGAACAAGCTGGCGGAGCCCCGAAATGGGCTCTACCTAAAGAAGTACTTTTCTTAGTTCAGGCTGGGCAATGACTTCTTTGTACTTTATGTATATTTATACATATATCGTCGAGTGTTTTCTGATATCAGTGCTTGTTGGTCTGCTGTGGCAGGTGCTAATGGATGATTTGGTCTATTTTGGGTTCACCGATGGTGCTAGTCGACACACTCGGAATCTTGCTTCCACAGCTTGGGTACTTTATTATCCAACTGGTCAATTGATGGTATCAAGAGGTGTGTGTATCGGTCCTGCTTCAAACAATATGGCCGAGTATACAGCTGTTATCAATTTATTATCCGAGGCAATCTCTTATGGGATCGACTCGTTGGTAGTATATCTTGATTCTCAATTGATAATGTCTCAATTAAATAACATTTATCGGGTTAGGGATCCATTATTATATCGCCAATATTTAAGGGTGAGGTTGTTGCAAAGATCATTTATTTACATTAATTATTTGCACATTCCAAGATCTCAAAATTGGTTAGCTGATTCTATCGCTAATCAAGCATTAGACTGGCATATCAATCATTCATCATCATAAAATCATGCATCAAAAATTCAAACTGTATATATATATATATATATATCATAAAGCGCCTCGAGTGTACATATGTGTGTCCAAAAATATACAAAATTGGGACTCAAATGCCCATAATCATGTCTGATATATCTAACGCCCCGGCTCAGGATGAGCGCCTAAATATGTAACTATGGCATTGGCCACACGCCGAAAGATGCGAACCCAGTCACGTGGCATGCTAACCACATGACACTGCATGTCCTCAGGAAGGTCCTCTATAGCCGCCATCGATACTCGGTTGCTCAGTCTCGCCAAGTGCCTCTGTACGTTATGTAGGGTCTGTTATGTCATCGCAGCCGCCTCTTCGGCTCCTCGACCGCGCCGTCTATGTCGTGGGAATCCGTTTGGTCGTACTGGCCCAATATATGAAACATGATCATCATATTAGTCATTTGACTCTCACCAAAAAACATTTTTCAAATTTTACAATTATGTTTGAAAAATCCAGAAAATAACAAAATAATAAAAAATTCTTACCAATCTCGCCCCATGCTGTATCCGATGGTAACACTAGATCAGGATCTCCTCGGAAATCCAGCCAGGTAAAGAAGTCATCGTCAAATGCATTCCTTGGGACTTCCCCACCCCCCAGACGTTTCATCAGGTCAGCCCACCGGCCCATGCGTGGATCACCTGGGCTACTGATGGAAACTGCTACCCTGGGGCGGAGTGCGGGAACCTTCTCGAAGAAGAAAGTGCACAAGATGGTTCCGAACCCAAAGTTCTTGGTATGTCTCCTCCTGATAGAAGTGATTTGTTCCTTCATGTTGGCTAGAAGAGGAGTACACCAGTCAAACACAGTGTGAGGCAGTCCACTGCCACGCTCATGGTTACCCATGACGCCTGATGTAGTGAGGATGATCCGTTCACTCGAGCTATGGTGAACAAGATTATCTTGAGCGACAAACTCGCCACATGTGGGATAGAGATCTGGCTCCCGACCTTCTGATGACCCGGGCAGTAAATTTGTACATAGTCATCTACACTGAGGCTATTCCGTGTCCTGCCCTGGGAATGTACTACCTCTCCCCTTCGGGAAAGGCCCATGATAAAATATATGTCTTCCACTTCTATCCTGAGTGGCATTTGATCAATCATGAATGCTTCCTCATCGACATCCCAATAATCAATGAGCCTCTTGAGCAGACGCATGTTCGCTTTCATATTTGGCAATTTGAAGAATCTAAGCAACCCGCATCCTCGTAGGGCATCTAATGCTTCATCATTTCCCATAACTTCACTATCCACGGCTGCGTGCTCTCTTTCACGCCATGTGATAGTCATCCTGGAAGAAAAAATCATTTTCACCTGTTAGTTTTGTTTATAAAAATAGTTCACTGCGCACACGTGGGTTCCTATATACACAGTCGCGTGTAGGGCCGTCGTATACGCGTGTTCAATATTTCCAACCCACGTGTACGCCGCGAAGGAATTTTTTGCAAAAATCCAACGGTAAAACATCAACTAAAATTTCTAAAAACTATCACAATTAATTGCAAGACAAGTTTAAGGCTTACCTGGAAGTTTTCGGCAAGTTTGAACGGTTGAATTGGTCACAGGGAAGTTTGCTCCTTTTGCTCCACAACTTTTGCTCTCCAAGTCAAATGGTGAAAATGGTGAGTCCAAAATGCCTTTTATAAGTTTTGAAAATGCAAAATTTTTTCAAAATTTTATTTTGTTTGGCCTCATGTGACTTTTAACTTGGGAGCTTGGAATGCCGAGTTTGGTTTGTTTTTCAGGACATTTTGGACATTTTTCAACAGTCCGAGACGGTTCCATGACCGCTGACCTGTCATGGCAGGTATCGTGTTTTCACTGGCATATAGGTTAGGGACACCATTTTTCCGTTGCATTATGCATACTAGCCTCCATGTGACCGATACATCTGCCGTAGGGTCCACCCCATCGTGTTATGGTTCGTAAGCCATTTTCACTCGCTGATTCTTTAAATCATGACACAATGGTAGAGCCATCCCTTTACATGGGCATCGTAGTTAGCACCTCACTGACATTTTTTGCCCATGCTGCTTCGTTTTGAGTAGGCTCGGGAGTCCTCTGTAGTCCCGCCATGACTTATGCATTGAAGACTCATTCCTCTTTGCTTCTTCGCTTCGTTCTGGCCTTATACCCTAGAGGCTCCTATGTGTGTCGAGTTGTACTTCTGCATTGCATGTTGACCATTTGCACCTTTTGGCCTAGAGTTGGCTTCACTTGGACTCGTGTTTAAGCCAACTTTTGACCATGACGTCTGCAAAATCAACCTTGCATACCTTTGACTTCTACAGCTTGACATACCCTGATCCGTGGAAGGAACATACCTCTGAGTGTCACTGACCAGTTTTCACCTCCCTGCATTGAGCATAGGAACGTTCCTTTCCCAGGAACTAGATCATCTGTTTCACCGACACTCGTTCTTTCCACTGTACCATAGCATTCTTTTATTCTTTTTCCGGCTTAACAGAAAAAGACAAAAAAAAATAAATATTCCAAAAAAAGAGCGGGAACAGGGACATTATTTCCATTTATTGTTGGCAGCTAGAGTCAGTCGTGTCGCCCTTGAACAAAGCACTCAAAACAAAGTCTCCTCTGCATGGGTGGGATTTAGTTTGACTTAGGTATGCCATAACTTGTTATTGAGTCAGTTCTCCCCCGATTGGTTATCTCTTCCAATCATATGGAGGGTTCGTTCGTGCCTCCTGCATGGCGAACTTATACAGAGTCATCATATGCTACCACATAGTCACATTGAGTTGTGCTTTTGTTCAAGGGAAGTTAGCCTGAGTCGGCCTCTCTGCGGTGTCTCTTGACTCATTTTTCAGTCGGCCACCCCTGGTTGTCAGTGTCATGTCTATCATCACATTAGTTATATTGGTGCTTTACTCGTGCCGGTTTGAGAAGGTCCCCATTGACTTCTTGCTGGCGGGTCTTGTCCTTATCGACGATGACACCTTGCTCTGAGGACAGGCCTAGAGCCGCACCCTAGCCCTATTTTCATTATTGATAGGTCACCTTGTGCTCAGCATCGATCAATATCATGGGTCGTTGACTGAGTGGCTTCCCTTGTGTTCGACATCAACTTACATTATCACACATTGGGATTTGTGCAGTACCTTGGTTTCCATTTGACCCTATTGGTGGATACCTCGCCTCTGTGTCAACTTTCATTATTGGTTGGTTCAGAGGGTTTCTGCCGTGCGCTAGCCACATCTTGTGTACGCTAGAAACGTACTTCGGTTGGGTTCCTGCATCTCTTTTTCGTCTGATTCCTTCCACATTATTGGCCTACGGGTTACACGCGCTAGATTGATGTAGGATGCCTTAATGCCTTCCTTGTAGTGGATCTTTCCCTATTGACTCCGACTCATTGCTCTGGGGCAAAGATCTAGAGTCCATTTGGCAGTACCTTGGGGTTTGCAGTCATTAGTGGCAGATCCTTCGCTATCGACAGTGGGAAACCATCATTGTCTCCTGATCGATAGATTCTTACAGGTGTTTGACTTCAGCTCATCTATTCACACTTGTTAGATTGTACTGGGTACCTTGACGCTCATTATCATTATCGGTGAGTAGTCTCGCGTTTGTTAACAATATACATCAATGACCGGTAATCAAACGATTTCTCACATGGTCGACTTCAGATCATTTATTTCCATGGTGTAGAAATGTACCACAGCGGTCGGTGAAGACCTCAGGTTGTATCAACATTCATTGGTTCACTTGACAGTTGCTCCTGTTGCTGCTAGTTGATACCACTCCACCTTATATGTTGCAGTCAGTCATGGTGACATTCTATATGCTGGCACCTGAGTTTGCAGTGTAGTACCATCCTATTCCATCATGTTCAGTTGGTACCTTTTGGGATCAGTCTTTGATATCAGTGATCCGTTTGCATCTTTTAGCATCATTGACAGTCTTATATGTGATATTCAGACATGTACTTGCTCATTATGATCAGATGATCCATTATGTATCTTCCAGTCATTTATACTTGTATACTTAGTGGATCCGCTTGTACTTGATATGCGGACATGCTTTACTTTTTCTGAGCATGGGTATGCCCGCCTCAGACAGTGTTTCTTTCTGATCTCCTCTTGGTGGCTTGGCAGGCTGAATTCTGGTGAAGTCCTCCTCGGTTTCTCGACAGACTTCCTTTCCATGTACTTACATAATATATTTCGGCCATCATGTTCCCCTTCTGACCTCATATATTAGGGGGCATCTGTTATAGCTCCAAATCTCACTCTTATGGTTTGTGATGCTACACTCATGGCCTAGGGCAACCCCTCCTTCCAGACCTGGTCCTAAAATTTAAAAAAACAGTGTTTTATCCCTTATACGTGACATTGCCCTGAGTTAAACGCGTGTACACGCGGGTCTGTGTATACCCAACCCGCGTGTATGTATTAAAACAATTAAAAAAATAAATAATTCCTTATTTTCGGGCGGAGATCGCGGGTTTTACCTGCTGATCACCTGTTAGTGCCCGTGGCCCAACTGTTCCCAACCAACTCCTAACTAAAATACTACTTTCGAGATGGTATAAAAAGATATCAAAGAGAAGGCCTAAGAGAGAGAAAAAAAGAGAGCAAGATTATTATGCTGAGATTTTCCCCTTAGACCAGGTCTGAAGTCCTTTGTGCCTTCTGCACTTCCCCCATTTTGCATAGGAAACCCTTGTTTCCATGTGTATTGGTGATCATTCATCCTTTATGTCACCATTGAGTAAGACTTGGAAGGAGCTCTTGTTGGAGGCTTGAGGCTGGAACGAATCTGGGAGGAAGCTTTGCTTGGAGCTTGCTGAAGGTGTTTCAGGTGAAATCTTTCCATTATATGTACTTTACTTGCCTTTATATAAAGAAACACGTCTTGGTTCCCGAAACAATCTTTCTTTGTGCTTATGAGATTCTTGTTTTGAATTCTTATGCAAGTAGTTACTTAAAGATTTTTATAACTAACTTTATAGCATGAAGATGGTTTATGTATAAGTATTTGTCCATGCATTGCTGTGTTCTTTGATTTGTTTGTTTTACAGGTCAAAGGAGAAGAAGGGAACTCCAAGAAGGGTTTGGACCCTAAAGGCCTTCTCGAACGTAGTACCTTAGGTACGTACCCTCAACATTAGAATTTGCTTACAGTAAAGATAATGGTTGTGTGTGTGTTTCTTTGAATAAGCAATTTTCAGTCTGGTAGAGTCTTAACCCAAAGGAACCTAGGGGTACTTTCCCCTCAACCACTTCTCTATTCTCCTGTTGAGAAGTTGGCTTTGGCAGTTGTCCATGCTATCCAGCGGCTCCGCCATTATATCTTGCTACACAAAAATTTTTCCTTAGTGGTAGTTAATCCATTCCAATTTGTCCTTAGTAGGTGAGTGATTGGGGGCAAATATAATCGATGGATAGTCATTTTACAAGAATTCGATCTCGAGCTCTTGTCTGCCAAGTCTAAGAAATCTATGGTTTTTGCGGAGTTAGTTTCCCAGCTTCCTTTTGGAGAGGATACTGTTTATGAGGAAAGTTTTCTCGATGAACATTTATTCCTCATCTCTTCACTCGACCCTTGGTACAGAGATATCATTGTCTATCTTCAGACTTCAAAGTTTCCCTCTACTTTCTCTAAGGATGAACATCGAAGATTACGTCACCTGGCCAAGAACTATGTCATCATTGGTGATACGTTATATCGTCGAGGGGTTGATTCAATCCTTCGGCGTTGTCTAACCCTAGAGGAAGCAGAGCTAGTGCTCAATGATTGCCACAATGGAGCTTGTGGTGGTCACCTTTCAGGGCTTACTATAGCCCAGCGTATCTTGCATGCCAGCTATTTTTGGCTTTCGCTCTTCAAAGATTGTGTTGAAGTGGTCAGACGCTATCACCCCTGTCAAGTTTATACTCGGAAGATGTGCGCACATCCAACTCCTATTTTTCCCATTATCACTGTCAGTCCTTTTAATAAGTGGGGTATTGATTTTACAACTTGTAATCCGCCTTCAGCAGCGAATCACAAGTACATTATCGTGGCCGTAGACTACTTCAGGAAGTGGGCTGAGGCCATGCCCACTTATAAAAATGATAGTCAAACAACAACATTGTTACTTTTTAATCAGATTATCTCAAGGTTCGGTATCCCAAGAGAGATTGTCACTGACCATGGCAGTCATTTCTAGAACCAACTAATGTCTGAATTGGCTCTTAAATTCATTTTCTGGCAGGAGCACTCATCTCCATATTATCCTCAGGCTAATGGACAGGTCAAGGTAGTGAACTAAACCCTTAAGACAATCCTATAAAGGATGATCAACAAAAATAGGTCCAATTGGCATCTTATGTTGTATCCGACTCTTTGGGCATACAGAACCTTCGTAAAGACTGCTATAGGTTTTACACCTTTTTAGCTAGTTTATGGGATGGAATCTATCTTTCCCGTTGAATGTGAAATTCCATCTCTTAAGTTAGCTATTGATCTCCTTCTAGAGACCTCTAGTCTCCAAGAGCGCCTCCTTCATTTGGAACATCTCGATGAGCAACGTCGAGATGCCGCCACAATCAATGAGGCTCATAAGAAAAGGGTTAAAACTCAGTACGATAAAGCTGACCATCCTCAAGTCTTTTCTAAAGGTGACCTTGTCTTGGTTTATAACCAAGATAAGGATGCCTTGGGGGCAGGAAATTTCAAGCCTATGTGGTACGGTCCCTTTATAATTAAATGAGTTTTAGAAAAAGGGGCATATGAGTTAATCAATTTTGAAGGAAACAAATTGGCAGAGCCCCAAAACAGGCTCTACCTCAAGAAGTACTTTTCTTAAGTAGAAGCTAGGCAATGGCTTCTTTGTACATTTTGTATGTTTGTACATATCTCATCGGGAGTTTTTGATATCGACACCTTTTGGTCTACTGTGGCAGGTGTTTATGGATGACTCGGTCTATTTTGGATTCACCGATGGTTCTAGTCAGCACACTCGGAACCTCGCTTCCACAGCTTGGCTAATCTACTATCCAGCTGGTCAGTTGATGGTGTCAAGGGGAGTATGCATTGGTCCCACTTCAAATAAAATGGCTGAGTATACTGCCATCATTAACTTACTATCTGAAGCAATTTATTATGAAATCAATTCGTTGGTAGTTTATCTTGATTCATAATTGATAGTGTCATAATTGAATAACATTTATCGGGTAAGGGATCCATGTTTATATCGCCAGTATTTAAGAGTGAGGTCGTTGCAAAGATCATTTACTTACATTAATTATTTTCACATTCCAAGATCTCATAATTGGTTAGCTGATTCTATCACTTATCAAGCATTAGACAGGCACATCATTCATTCATCACAACAAAATCAAGCATCAAAAAGTCAAAATTATATATATATATATATATATATATATATATATATATATATATATATATATATATATATATATATATATAGATATAGATATATATATATATATATATATATATATATATATATATATATAGATATATATATCCTGAGTGTACATAAGTGTGTCCAAAATAATATACAAAAATTGGGACTCAAATGCCCATAATCATGTCCAGTACATCTAATGCCCCAGCTCAGGATGAGTGGCTAAGTATGCAACTACTGCTTTGGACACATGCCTAAGAGTGTGAACCCAGTATCGTGGCATGCCAACCACATGACGCTGCATGTCTATAGGGAGATCCTCTACAGCCTCCATCAGTACTCGGTGAGTTAGTCTCACCAAGTGCCACTGAACTGTGTGTAGAAGTCGCTCTGTGTCCATAGCCGCCTCTTCGGCACCTTGGCCACGATGTCCATGCCGTGGGAACCCATCTGGTCGTACTGGACCAATATCTGGAACATGATCATCATATTAGTCATTTGAATCCTATCAAAAACATTTTTCAAAATTCATTATTATATTTGAAAAATAATAAAAAATTCATAAAAAAAATCATAAAAATCATAAAATTAAAAACATTTGTTACCTATATCGCCCCATGCTGCAGTTGGTGGTAAAGCTAGATTAGGGTCTCCTCGGAAGTCCATCCTAGCATAGGGGTAGTCATCTATGGCGATGATCTGCTGCTCCCACCAGGAGAAGAAGTCATCGTTGAAAGCAATCTGTGGAACGTCCCCGCCTCCTAGTCGTTTCATCAAGTCAGCCCACCTACCCATTCATGGATCTCGTGGGGTGCTGATCGAAACTGATACTATAGGATGGAGTGCTGGGACCCTCTCAAAGAATAAAGAGCATAAAATGGTTCCATACCCAAAGTTTTGGGTCTACCCCTTCTTGATAGAAGTAAGCTAGCTCTTCAGGTTGGCTAGAAGAAGAGTACACCAATCAAAAACACTGGTGAGATAGTCTACCACCAAGCTCATGGCTAACCATGAAGCCTGGTGGAAGGAAGTTGATCGGTTCACTCTAGCTATAGTGAACAGGATGATCCTCAATGATAAACTCTCCACATGCTTGATTGGAATTTGACATCCAATCTTTTCTGGATGACCCGAGTAATATATATGCACATAGTCCTCGATAGAGAGACTACCTTGTGATCTGCCTATGGAATGTACTACCTCTCCCCTCCAGGAAAGGCCTATGATGAAATAAATATCCTCAACCTCTATCTTGAGTGGTATTTGATCAATCATAAATGAGTCATCCTCGATGCTCCAATAGTGAATGAGCATTTCAAGCAAGCGAGTGTTTGCTTTCATGTTTGGCATTTTAAAGAACTTTAGCAAACCGCACCCTCTTAAAGAATCCAAAGCATTAGGATCATTCATAACCTCATCATCCACTAAGGCATGCTCTTTTTCTCTCCAAGTGATTGGCATCCTGAAGAAAAAAAAAATTTGACCGTTAGATTTTTGTTTTGAAGTTTTTGCGGCGTATACGTGGGTTCATTTCATACACAGTCGCGTCTAGGGCCTGTGTATATGCAGGTTGCATATAGCCAACCCACGTTTACGCCGCGACAATTTTTTTGACAATAATTCAACAGTGAAACTTGAATTAAAAATTATAAAACCAATCAAAATTGAATGCAAGATAAGTTTAAGGTTTACTTGGTGATTTTGGGAAGATTTGTACGGTGAATTTGGCGTATGGCAATGTTTGCTCCTTTTGCTTCACTCCTTTGCTCTCAAATCAAATGATGATAATGGTGAGTCGAAAAACTATTTTATAAGATTTGAAAAATTAAAATTTTTTCAAAACTTGATTTTTTTTTATCTCATGTAACTTTTAACTTGGGAGCTTGGAATGTCGAGAATGGTTTGATTTTCAGGATATTTTGGACACTTTTTCGGCAATTTCGAGACGATTCCATGACTGCTGGCCCGTCATGTTAGGTATCGTTTTCTCACTAGCATATACGTTAGGGAAGCCATTTTTCGATACACTTGCCATAGGGTCAATCCCATCGTGTTATGTTCATAAACCATCTTCACTCACCAATTTTTAAATCATGACATGATGGTAGAGCCATCCTTTTCATGGGTATCGTAGTTAGCACCTCACTGACATTTGTTGCCCATGTTGCTTCGATTTGAGTAGGCTCAGGAGTCCTCTGTAGTCCCACCATGACTTATGTGATAAAGACTCATTCCTCTTTACTTCTTCGTTTCATTCTGGCCTTATACCCTAGAGGCTCCTTTGTGTTGAGTTGTACTACTGCATTGCATTTTGACTATTTGCACCTTTTGGCCTTGAGCTGGCTTCACTTGCACTCGTGTTTAAGCCAACTTTTGACCATGACGATTGCAAAATCAAAATTTCATTCCCTTGACTTTTGAAACTTAACACAACTTGACCCATGGAAAGAACACACCTTTGAGTGTCTTT
This sequence comes from Pinus tabuliformis, assembly GCA_031772625.1. Classification (NCBI taxonomy): domain Eukaryota; kingdom Viridiplantae; phylum Streptophyta; class Pinopsida; order Pinales; family Pinaceae; genus Pinus; species Pinus tabuliformis. Next base: position 571,185,320 of record CM062811.1, on the reverse strand, counting down.
GACCAGTTTTCACCTCCCAGCATTGAGCATAGGATTGTTCCAATCCTAGGAACTAGATCATCTATTTCACCGACACTCATTCTTTCCACTATATTATAGCATTATTTTATTCTTTTTCCAGCTTAAAGAAAAAGAAAAAAAATTTATATATTCCAAAAAGAGCGGGAACATGACAATATTTCCACTTATTTTTGGCAGCTAAAGTCAGTCGTGTCACCGTTGAAAAAAGCACTCAAAACAAAGTCTCCTCTATTTGGATTGCTTCTTCAAAAGGTAAAACCATATCTAATCAATCCATGGCGGAGTTAGAATCAAGGGTCCAGGCCGAGGCCACATCACCATCTAGCTCCTCCTTAGAAAAAGGAGTAGAGTGGTCGTCTGCAGAGTTAACGATAGACTGGTATCTAAGCTCAGCTACAGACATAGGGAATGCCATTCCATTAACTTGTCCTTTAGCTAATGTGGTTGTAGGTTAAGGCAAGGTTCAAGGGTCTGAAAAATAATGAGTTCGAAAGAACTCTTTTCGAGGAGACTCCTTAGATGATGAAATGACATTGATTCTAGTGATAGGAGAGGGAAAATCAAAGGTACCCATCAATGAGGAATACATCCCAACTCCTAGATTCTCAGTAGGAGGACGAGGGTTATCCACTAAAGGCACAATAGAGTCGAAAGTTGCTTGAGGATCGACTGGACAATAATCCAATTGATCAACCTTAACGATTTTCCCTTCATGAGGAAAGCAAATGACATGAAACAGAGTCAAAACAACGATGTCCATTATACCTAGTTCCTTCCTAAGAGGAGATTGTAGTCCAGGTTAGCATCAATGACTTCTACTTCAATATTGACAACCTTCCCCCCAACACATATGGGAAAGGCTAGGATAATCCCATGCGGCTTATGAGAATGCCCATCAAATGCAGTCAGGAGGGTAGGTGAAGGAACAGTCGAAGGCGATCCAATAGCCTTCCAACATGACATTGACATGACGCACGTGGAAGATCCTTCATCATTAACAGTATGAAAAATGTTAATTTTTCGGTATGTAGACTTTATTTTGAAATCCATATGATGAGGGAGTCTCTTTTTGGCATTTAACATGTCGAAAGTGAGCACTAAAGAGTTAGTTGAATCAACTGCCCCAATTGCCGAAAGTAAAGCACTTCGTTGAGCTGGACACGACTGGAGAACCTCTAAAGTGGACATGGCGCATGGACTCTGAGCCAGATCCTTAACAATGGAGTAATTTTGGGTTGCCCTAGCATTAGGATTAATATTCGTGCATTTAGCGGAACCTTTCGATATTCGTGGTATAGTCTCGACAAGGGGTCACTCAATATGAAGGTCGGTATTTCGGGGAGCAGTTTTGTCCTTGGAAGTTTCAGCTTCACCGTAATCACGTGATCGAGTGGCCACATGGACATTAGAACCCATCACGAAAACATTTGATGATTTCTCCCTTTCCTGGTTGCCCCCTGCGGAGGTACCAGGGTTTGAACTCGCGCCAGCAAGAAGTTGTTGCCCTTGGGGAAAAGGCTTTGTTAACACAGCTTGAGAGCTAGAAGTCCCTTGCTACCCTAACAAGTTCTAAGCATCTTGAATCTTGGGGCAGAGATGAGTTAAATGGTCTCCATTGCATAACTTGCATGGAAACTTAACTTTCTTTTTAGACTCATTTCTACCACCACTAGCATTATTGCCAGGATTATTTGCGTCAATCTTCCCATCTTGACTCTTTTTCTTACCTCATCCTTTCTTCTTCCCATTGGAATTTTGATTTCCTTTGGGGTTGGTAGATTGGAAGGCATTAACAGAAGAGGGTTGGGAAGACAAAGGGTTAGACGATGTGACCTGGTTGTTAGAAGCAGTTTGTAAAGACAACTGTTGCAATTGGCTCAACAAGTTCACCGCATTTGTGTCTATCGATCCAACGATACCATCCACATAGGGACCTGGCTTCGACTTGGATATATCAACCTTAGATCTAGGAGCATCTGGCAATATTTTTTGTAGGATCCCAGACTGAGAGTAAATAAATTCTAATTGCTATGCCCTAAAAATAGCTTGCTCCTCAAAATAGACTCCGGACATGGAGACATCCTTAGAGATTTCAGGTTGTAAAGATTTCAAAAACCATTCGAGACGGTATTCCAGAGGAATTTCAGCTTTAATGAGCCTCTTTCTCCATCTCCATTCCTGAATGTGATCAGAAATGTGAGTTGTTTTATCTTGACGAAAAGTGGCTAGAAGTTCAGTTCCGGCATCATAATGGACGGGCAACTGGAAATGATTTAAGAAAATATTAGCTAAGTCGACGAAAGATGAGAAATTGCCCCCTGGAAACTCTATGTACCACCTAGCTGCATTACCAGTTAAGGTGCGTTGAAAAAGTCTCAACCTAATCGAGTCATCAATAAGGGAGTTTGATGAGCACAACAAATGGAATGTGGTTACATGGTTGCCTGGATCTTTGTCATCCTTTCCATTGAACGTTGGAATGTCTGAAGGGAGTTTGGTTGGGACTGTAGGCTAGGCCAGATTGTATTTGATTGGATCGTTTATTAATTTCGTGAGATCTGGCAAGTTCGATGTTGCCAAAAAAGGAAGCCTAGGAGGACCTTGGGGATTCCACCCGGACTGAGCTGAGCTCCCAAAGTTCCAAAAAAGGTTGGCCTGGATTTTGGAAGGCACCAGGCTACCCGAAGTAACACGTAGAACCAGCTAAACCAAAAGGCAGACCTTGTGATCCAGCAAAACTCGGAGTTTGACCAACTCCGGCTGAAAAACCTCCATAACTAGCGAAGCTCCCTCCTAAAGGATTATAAGGAGTCGATTACCCCTTATAAGGATTCCAAGAAAAAGCTAAGGGAGGAATACTTCGAAACAAACTAACTGTGGAGTACGACCTATTCCCTTGTTGGCCTAAAAATAGATTCCCAGTTCCCATGCCACTAATCACAGGGTTAGTCCAACCTTGAAAGGGATTACTTCTTTGTCCTATGGCAGAAAAAGGCATAGACCCTATCGTTGGGTTGGAATGTGGTATATGACCGCTTCCAAAAGGAAAACCTTGAAATGAAGCTAATCCACCCATCATGGATGTGGAGGTACTAAATGGAACTGACGGAATACCCTGTGAATGGGTGTCAAATGGGAAGAATCCAGTACTAAAAGCATTGGCTTGGGAATTTCCACTCGTAGAAGGAATGGAGGTAGACCCAACTAAATATGTGCTAGCAAAAGACTCAAATAAAGATGTAGAGGGGATGGAAATAGTTCCTCCCCCTTGTACTGATGTTGGAGTTTTCATAGTTGTAGCACTTGTAGTAGAATTCGTGCTTCCAGTAGTAGCCATCGATGGTAAGTGCGTAATATGACCTGGACTTGACGGTCTATGCGTCAGAGACCCAATGTATTGTAATACTTTTGGATAGCTAGAAGGTAAGGGGGAATTCGAAGCCGCTAAGGACTCTTGAAATTCTTCTACTTCTATGTTATCTTCTGATTGAAAGAGAACTCGAGAAAGAACTGGAGTGTTCCTCTCTTGTTCCGCGGAAGTTACAGGCCTATCTTGAACACTAATGTCCATGTGAGGAGGATCAATCCCCGATGCGTCAGCTGCCACGGGATGAAACCCACTGGCAGTATTACCTCTGCGCCTTCTAAGAGAAGGCTCTAAACTTGGCGGTGAAAGACCACGAAGTCTTCGAGATCGTCTGGGTGATCAGTCAGCCACTTTGAATTTTTTATTAAGATCTAACTACAGACTCAAAAAATTGAAAGTTAGGCCAACTAGGAGCACAGAGCACACACTAAAAAGTCCCTAAAAGATATCAGCCAGTCAAACAAATTTTGAGTATTTCCACTCCGGGTGATGAGGACCGAACACTAGAATACAAGAAAGTGAAATAAAGGGGCCTTCCAAAGATAGTCTGCGATAATGACAGCCTAGTCCTACCAGCGAAGGTAACAGAGGAAGTTATGCTGACCTCCTAAAAACAGCCTGCGCCGATGCAAGCCCCCAAGGTTCATAAGGGTGCCTTCCAGTAGTACCATTGAGAGTGATACAACGTCGACCTCAGGTGCCATGGGATTCCCCTCCGCAGCCACCTGTGTAGATCCCTAGGAGTAGCAACTAAGGTTACCAACTCGTGTCAGAAGCCAGGCGGAACAGTCTTGAGGTAAGATCCGACAAGTAGGAGAGGGGCTATCTCTCTTCCCTGTCTTCAAAAACCCTAGTGCTTAACTCCTAGATCCGGAGCTTTCTTGGTCTCCCTAACGCTATTGGATTTTCACTCACTATTCAGACTCCTATGTTTGACAGTTTAAATGGCCTTGGAGAGTTATCTCTCCACTCGCCTAATCCAAGGCCCTAAAATATCCTAAAACTTGTTGGTGTGTCTAACTTGACAATTATAAAAAGTTCTAGTATATTTTAATTAGCGCTTGTTTTTAAATGGGTTGTTCTTTAAGTCAAGGGATAAGCGGAAGTGAAACTAGTGGTGTTTTGACGCAAAAGAAATTAATAAAAACCAAACTATATGCAAATGCACTTGTTTTCGTTTTTTGATGAAAGAAATTTCTACTGGGTTCAGAGGAACTTCAAAGAAAGCAACAAATTTTTCTTTTCTTTTCTTTTACTCACGCTTTACACTCACAAAAGTTAAAAAAAATATGGATGTCCTAAAAAGATGTGAAAATTTATCCTAATGCAATGACTACATGCTGATGCAAGACTTAAGACTACTCTAAATCAAGAAACGAAAGTAACTTGTTTATCAATATGATTTTCCACTTAAAATGTTTAGATGGAATATGAGTTGCTAATGCTCATTTTCATCTCTACACTAAAATTAAGTTTCAAGAAAAACAAAAATGCACTTTCATTCACTAAAAGAAACTAAATCAAAACAAAGTTCAAGAAAGAAAAACCAAGTTTTCAAGAAGTTTTCTTCAAAAGCAAAAACAAAAACGTCTTTTCAAAACTGCTCTCAACAAGACTGAAACTTTATGATTGAAAAATTGGCAACAAAACACTTTTCAAGATGACAACACAAAATGGATGAAAACTCAAATAAAAATGTGTTTTGAGATTCTCTTAAAAATCAAAAGCAGCAACAAGAGCTTGGCAACAAAGACCAAAAAGATCAAAAATACAATTTTCAAGAAAGTGTCAATCAACAACTTTCGGAAAACAAGAAAAGTAGATGGTCACAAAAATGTAGTTTCGACAAGCAAACAAAAAGGTCACCAAAAAAAGATTTGACACAAAGATTGAGATCAATCTTCCTACCCTGAGGAATCAGAGCAGCCAAGATTCCCAGCAAGAAAGCTTGCGTGCTTAAACAAAAACGACGACGCTTACAAAAACAAATAATACCAACACTTTCCACAATCAGATAGAATTTGAAATCAGATACTTTCTGTAAAACTAAAGACTGACGCAGAAAAGTAACTGTTCATGACTGAATCACACTGGCGGATAGACCTTCAAAAATAAAAAGATTTGAAAAATCTTGAAAATTTTAAGATATACGCGACTGTATTGATGTACAGTTGTGTGTATATGCCACTGAGCCTAAGGAAACTTGCGTATACACAGGTTTACTTAAGGAAACATGCGTATATACGCTTATGTAAACTGGAAAAATAGCGTATATAAAATATTTCAAGAAAAAACAAAAAATAGTCTGAAGAAACTGACCAAACTTATAATTCAAGTTCTTGTAGGAACAGACTACACAGTGACAGCAAGCAAACAGACGGCTAAGCCCTGATTGGCTTGAACCAACCCAAACTAGGAACAATAATACTGTTGTCCCCAGTGGAGTTGCCAATTCCGTTAAGGGATAAATTCCCCTAGGATCTTGGGTTGATACCCTAGCAAATCGGAGGTTATTTACACAGAGAAACACTCATTCCACACAACCATGATGCTAATATAAACAAAATATACGAAAAAGGGGTGCACCTGAGGTCCTTTGTTTGAGAAGATCCAGTTAGGGTCCAAACCCTCTTTTAGTTCCTTTTATTCCTTCAACCTGTAAAACCAACAATTCCAGAAAGTACAACAGTATATTGACCAAGCATCATAAAGAAATCATCTTCATAACATAAGGAAAGGCAATTAATTATACAATTAAAAACAACCATTCACATATGAATTATAGCATTGACATCATAAACATGAAGAAGATTTATATCAGGAGCAAGACAAGTGTTTCTTTTATTATAAATAACTAAAGTACAGAAAGGAATGATTTCACCTGATTCGTCCTTTCACAGGCTCCAAGCGGAACCGTCCTCCGGATTCGTCCAGTCTCAAGCCTTCAACAAACTCCTTCCATGACTTACTCCATGATCTCTCAACTAGAAATACATCATCACACAAGGAAATAAGGGTTTCCTGCAAATGGGGGAAGTGTTGGAAGCACAAGGATCTTCAGACCTGGTCAGGGAAAATCTCAGTAGAGTGATATTTCTCTCTATTCTCTCCTCCTTAGGCCTTCCCATTGAAGCCTTTTTATACTTCTCCCAAAGTAGTTTTTTAGTTGGGAATTCATTGGCAAAAGTTGGGCCATGGGCACTAATAGGTAATCAACAGGTGAAACTCGTGATCTCCGCCCGAAATTAAGGAGATTTTTTCTTTTAAGTGTTTTAAGACATAATTGCAGGTTGGGTATACACAGACCCGCATACACACACGTTTAGATCAGGGCAATGTCGCATATAGGGAATAAAACATTGTTTTTAAATTTTTGACCAGGTCTGGAAGGAGGGGTTGCCCTGGGCCATGAGTGTAGCATCACAAACCTCAAGAGTGAGATTTGGAGCTATAACACTTAGGTACGCCTTAACCTTGTTATTGAGTCAGTTCTCCCCCGATTGGTTATCTCTTCCAATCATATGGAGGGTTCGTTCATGCCTCCTGCATGACGAACTTATACAGAGTCGTCATATGTTGCCATATAGTCACATTGGGTCGTGCTTTTGTTCAAGGGAAGTTAGCCTAAGTCAGCCTCTCTGCGGGGTCTCTTGACTAATTTTTCAGTTGGCCATCCCTAGTTGTCATTGTTTTGTCTATCATCACATAAATTATATTGGTCATTTACTTGTGCCAGTTTGAGAAGCTCTCCATTGACTTCTTGCTAGCAGGTCTTGTCCTTATCGACGACGACATCTTGCTCTAAGGATAGGTCTAGAGATACACCCTAGCCCTATTTTCGTTATTGATAGGTCACCTTATGCTCAACATCGATCAATATCATGGATCTTTGACTGAGTGGTTTCCCTTGTGTTCGACATCAGCTTACATTATCACACATTGGGATTCATGCAGTACGTTGGTATCCATTTGACCCTATTGGTGGATACCTTGCTTGTGTGTCAGCTTTCATTATTGGTTAGTTCAAAGGGTTTTTGTTGTGCGCTAGACACATCTTGTGTACGTCGGAAACGTGCTTCGGTTGGGTTACTACATCTTTTTCATCCGATTCCTTCCACATTATTGGCCTATGGGTTACACTGGCGCTAGATTGATGAAAGATGCCTTAATGCTTTCCTTCTAGTGGATCTTTCCTTATCGACTATGACTCATTTCTCTTGGGCAAAGATCTAGAGTCCATTTGGTAGTACCTTGGGGTTTGCAGTCATTAGTCGCAGATCCTTCGTTATCGACAGTGGGAAACCATCATTGTCTCCTGATTGATAGACTCTTACAGGTGTTCGACTCCAACTCATCTATTCACACTTGTTAGATTGTACTAGGTACCTTGATGCTCATTATCATTATCGATGAGTGGTCTCGTGTTTGTTAATGGTATACATCAATGACCAGTAATCAAACAATTTCTCACATGGTCAACTTCAGATCATTTATTCCCATGGTGTAGAAATGTACCACGGCAGTTAGTGAAGACCTCAGGTTGCATCAACATTCATTGGTTCACTTGACAGTTACTTCTATTTTCTGCTAGTTGATACCACTCCACCTTATATGTTGCAGTCATTCATGGCGACATTTTATATGCTAGCACCTGAGTTTGCAGTGTAGTACCATCTTACTCCATAATGTTCATTTGGTACTTTTGGGATCAGTCTTGGATATCAGTGCATTGACATTCTTATATGTGATATTTAGACATGTACTTGTTCAATCATGATCAGATGATCCATTATGTATTTTCTAGTCTTTTATACTTGTATACTTAGTGGATCTGCTTGTACTTGATATGCAGATATGCTTTACTTTCTCTGAGCATGGGTATGCCCACCTCAGACAGTGTTTCTTTCTGATCTCTTTTTGTGGCTTGGCAGGCTGAACTCTGGTGAAGTCCTTCTCAGTTTTTGATAGGTTTCCTGTCCATGCACTAACTTAATAAATTTTGGCCATCATGTACCCCTTCTGAGCTCATATATTAGGGGGAATATTTTATAGCTCCAAATCTCACTTTTGATGTTTGTGATGTTGCACTCATGGCCTAGGGCATCCCTCCTTCTAGACCTGGTCCAAATACTTAAAAAACAATGTTTTACTCCCTATACGTGACATTGCCCTGAGCTAAACGTGTGTGTACGTGGGTGTGTGTATGCCCAACTCGTGTATATGTCTTAAAACGCTTAAAAAAATCAAATATCCTTAATTTCGGGCGAAGATCATGGGTTTTACTTGTTGATTACCTATTAGTGCCCGTGGCCCAACTGTTCCCAACGAATTCCCAACTAAAAAACTACTTTGGGAGAAGTATAAAAAGGCTTCAATGGGAAGGCCTAAGGGAGGAGAGAATAGAGAGAAAAATCACTTTGCTGAGATTATCGCTAATCAAGTCTGAAGATCTTTGTGCTTCCAGCACTTCCCCCATTATAGGAAACCCTTCTTTCCTTGAGTTATGATGTCTCTCCATTGGTTGAGATATCCTTGAGTGAGTCGTGGAAGGAGTTTGTTGAAGGCTTGAGATTGGATGAATCCAGCGGATGGTTCTGCTTGGAGCCTGTGAAAGGAAGACTCAGGTGAAACCATTCTACTGTATTTTAGTTATCTATAATAAAAGAAACACTTGACTTGTTCTTGATATTAATCTTCTTCATGCATATGAGATCAATGTTATGATTTACATATGAATGGTTGTTTCAATTGTATAACTAACTACCTTTAAAAATGCTATGAAGTTGATTTTCTTATGATGCTTGGTCCATGTATTGCTATGCTTCCTTCAATTGATTGCCTTGCAGGTTGAAGGATTGAAAGGAACTCCGAGAGGGTTTGGACCCTGACTGGATCTATCCAAATGAAGGACCCCCAGGTGCACCTCTCTTCACGTAGTTTCTTTATATTAATATCATGGCTGTATGGAATGCTTGTTTTTCTTTGTAGATAACCCCCTCTGCTAGGGTATTGACCCAAGACCCTAGGGGACCTTTTTCCCTAAACACCCAACACGTTTACCCTATTTTCCATTCCTGTAGTTTATGTTTCTACTACTAAGTGTGATTTAATTTATAGCACATGTACTAATGTTAGAGTGAAAGCAGATCCACAACGTGAAGTAGTTAAATTTCCTTTCCCTGCATCTGATTTCGGATTGGTTTTCTCGCCTGGTCCAAGTAGGAGAAATAACCCTACACTAGTGCACATTGGTGTGCTATTCATTTCCTACATCTAATTTGAGATTGGTCTTCTCACCTGGTCCAAGCAGGAGAAATAACCCTACACCAGTGCACGTTGGTGTGCTATTCATTTTCTGCAGTTTTGTTTGATTTGGTTTTCCCCTCCTGGTCCAAGTAGGAGAAATGAACCTGCACCAGTGCACGTTGGTGTGATGCAGCAAGCCTTTTAGTTTATTTCCAATAGTTTTCTTACTTTCATTAATGTTTCATGACAAGATAAATTATGAGGATTGTTTCTTTATCTCTGCACTCTGTTAAAATCAGAAACATTCATTTTTATGTGCGCAATTTGATTTCACAACACTTGCAGTAACTAAGAAATTATTTAAAGAATTAAATGCTAAGTGTAAGAAGCTCTGATCTGGTACAAGGACTAGTTTCTTGCCACGGAATCTGAGTGCTCTGAACTTGAGAAAGTTCAAGCCCTTGCACGAAGAAAAACGCTTTTAGTATAGACATCATTTATACCTTTTGAATAAAGCTCTGTTCCTGCACTAGTGCAAGAAGATTGCACTAGTGCAAGAAGGAAATCTTTACAGAAGCAGGTTTAAAGGGCCTATTTGTTGAGACTACTAAAGTGTCTCTGCTAAAGGAAATACACACGCAGTAGTTAATAAATAGTTAGCTAGAGTGGTTGCCCCTTTATTTCTAAATCTCTTTTGCAAATGCATTCTTCCTTGTTACAGTCTTAGATTATTTTGATGGTTCAAGTTGCCTTTTTTCTTTCTTTATTTTGAGTCTGCAATCTTTCCTTTAAAGAAAGTAGGGATTGACATTAGAAATATCCATACCATCTTTGGCATTACCTGTGCTTCATCTCTAAGTTTACGAATACCCTGGGTTGACAATTTAAGTGATGAGGAGCTTTCTTAAGTGTAATTCCTACACCGAACATTTTGGCGGTGTTTGTTGGGGAGGCAATTTGATTTGGTAAGAATTTTCTGATTATACAATAGAGGTAATTTTTCCTTTATTTCTTCATAGGAAAAACTTCTTTGAAGGAATTTTACTGGTGTTGATTGATTTATGACAACATTTTTTTATCAGAAGTTGTTTTTATTTTTCTTTCTTTTTTTTGAAATGAATGCCTAGAAAAGGTAGGGGTTCAAAGCCCACTAAGGGATGAAAGAATTCTAAAAGAAATTCTCATATTGCGTCTCCTTTTGTGAGCAGGAAGCCCAATCAATTCAAACCCATCATGTAGGAACAATCCACCTGGATTTTGGTGACAATAGCTCAGGTCTGGTTCAGTCTATTGGGAGAAAAACGGAAACAATGGCAAACAATGAAGATCATGGGGAAAAGACTGATGAAAACTAGGTAAGTGGGGAACAATCCACTTTTGTGTTTCCAATTGTGGACCCTGATACTGTGGCGCAGATGAAGAACATTCCACCATCAGCTCTCCCTCATTTCCATGGTAAAGTTCATGAATATCATGACTCTTTTTTATTTGAGTTTGATATTTTGTATTAGAAGTTATGATTATTCAACTGATGCTCAGAAGCTAAGATTATTTCCTCTTACTCTCAAGGACACAGCTTCACGCTGGTTTATGGGATTAGGAGGAAACACTATAGCCTCTTGGGATCAGATGAAGAGAGTGTTTTTATCTAAATATCAAGAATATTGCAAAACTCGGGACATGCAAGATGAGAATTTTACAATCATACAGGATGATGATGAAACTCTTGAAAATTATCTAGAAAGATTTGTGTATATTTTACAAAGGTCGAAACTTAAGCTTGATTCCAGTACTATGAGAACCTTGTTCTTAAGAGGACTTACTATTAATGCTAGAAATGATTTAAATCTATTAGGACAAGGTGATATCTCTCAGCAAAATTTTGAATAAATTTCTGAATTATGCAGAAATTTTGAAGAAATAAATATAGATCCAATAGATGAACTCAAAATAGAAATAGAAAAACTGAATCTACTGATGCTATGATTATTGAACTAGAAAATAAAATGGAAAACATGAAAATTGATATAATGAATATTGTTACCACATAGTTGGACTCTTTAAAGTTTCAACAAAAACTCATGAAGGAACAAGAGTCATTAAGTATTTTTTGTCTTAAATGTAGAGACAAGCATCCTCCTAAAGAATGTCCTCTTAATTTGAAAGAAACTAATAAGTGTGTTATTTGTGTAGAAGACCATATCATAGAAAAGTGTTTTTCTATACTAGGACTTAAAGCTATATTTACAGGGGGACAGCCTGAAGCAGAATACTTGTATGCTATGGGAGCAAAAAGAAATTTGCCTCAGGTAGGTGCAGGTATGGCTCCTGAATTGTCTCCACACTATTTTGGTTATAATTCACATGCATATTCTTATCTTAACACTAATTAATAGTGGCAGTATGGAAACCAATATAAGCATGGGAAACCTTCTCAACCATGGAAACAAGGTTGGAGAGGGCCAACTCATTCTCCATATTCCTACCAACCACCCATGCAGTCATATCCATCTACACATGCACCTTATCCAATGCCTCAACCTCTGAGTCAGTCTACTCCACCATTACCTTTACCTCCACCTTTTCAACCTCCTTAGTTGCCTGCTCAACCTATGACCAATCCTAATAATAATAAAGCAGTGCAAATGATCTATGTAACAAACCCACCTTTATTCAACTAACAGTCTATTCCAGTTGGGGTTCATGATATTCAATTAAGATCGAGAAGGATTGTAACACCAGAAAATCACAAGCAACCTAGTGTGATTGTTGAAGAGAAAGAAGAAGAGGAAACTCTTAATTGTTCTCCGAAAGTTATCACTAAGCAGCCCTTACCCTCTAAATCCTTTCCACCTTCTTCCAACCAGCCTCCCTTCCCAAAGAGGCTAGTAATGGAAAGAAGTGAACCTATTTCGGAGACTAGTTTAACATCATATCTTTGGAATCTTTTCATTAAGACAGCTCCGCTCCAAGCCATCAAAGAGATCCCTATTTGCACTAATATTATTAAGGAACTCTATCTTAAGAAACCCGAGAGGAAGAGATTGGAACCCCAAACCATTCAATTTGTTGGTAGGGAAGCAAAGTTGATGATGGGATGTGTGTCTATGGAAAAATACACTGATCTTGGAAACCCTGTTGTCTTAGTTTAGATTGGTAATGTCCTTGTCTCTAATGTTCTTATAGACCAGGGGGCAACCATTAATGTCATGACTAAGAAAACCATGGATCAAATTCGGTTATCTCATCTTTGCCCTACTCCCCTTGTGCTTGAATTAGTAGATAGATCTAAAATTAAGCCAGAAGGAGTATTGGACAATGTGATCATCTCATTAGATTCTTGGGAATATCCTGCTGATTTCATTATGCTTCAGCCAAATAACCTAGTAGGAGGACATCCCTTGATCTTGGGTCAACCATGGCTTGCTACAGTTGATGCATATATTGGATGTCGCTTCGGTGATATGTATATTTCACATGGAGAATCTAGGAATAAAGTTACCTTATACCCCCTTGTCGGATCCATTGAGGACCTTGGAGATACTTTATGGTTAGATCAATGCAGTGATGAGGAGACTTAGCCCATTTCCTTTATCCATCAGCATAATAGGTCTTCACAAGAAGATGAGATTCAAGATTTCCTCATTAAATTTGATGACTAATATATAAGTAAAGTTGTTGTTCCCTCGCGTTTCCCAAAGTAACTTAGCAGTTTTTCGTTGGCGGCTAAGGGCCCAACCACTGGTGGATTCAATTGCTCTTATTGTGTCATACATTTTCAATTCTCGCAAGTGTGATGGTTTGATAATATTCTTGCTTTCTGTGATTTTATCGCTACAATGTTTATTATTTTCCTCTGTTGACAGAAGCTCTTCACTTTATATAATTTGCAGGATTGTCATTGATTCCGTTTTCTTTCATTTCAGATCAAGTTCCTTAGATAAATATTCCGCTTTATATAATCAACTGTAAAGAGTATTAACTATCGCTGTTAAAAATCTCAGATTGATATTCATTCACTGTTTAGATTAATTATTGAGGTTTGGGTTTGATTTAGATTAAATCAGTTAAAGAGGGATGAGTTATCACTATTGTACTTTCAACTGGTGTTGTTGTTACTTTGATGAATGTAAGATTTGATTTCAGGATTGAGTTTTCTTTAATTTCTATTGGAATTTACTAGATGCATCCATTTACTCTTATATTTAAAAGATCTATACTTAAATTTAGAAACATTAATCTCTGAGTTAAATAGAAGCCACATACTGTGTACACTCTTGAAATGAGAAGACTTGCCCGGATTGATAATTAATGTGAGGATAATTAGGAGTTTTAAAAGGCACCTTTTATCGACCAACATTTTGGCACCATTTGTCGGGGAGAGTGTAGCCATTTCTAAAGAGTAATGTACATCTGATGATTGTTGTTGAAGAATAATTGCGTATTGAAAACGAAAGGTAAGAACCTACATAACGAGCAAGTAAAGTGCTTGATCCTCCACCCGCTTTTCAGCACAATTGCAGAAAACTGAAGTGGGTATTTATTGCTTGTCTATTGAGAGAGAAATGTGTATTAAAAATGAAAGGTAAGAACCTACATATGGAGCACGTAAAATGCCTAATCCCCCGCCCGCTTTCTAGCAGAATTGTTAGGAAATTAGGGTAGATACAAACATTTGAACTATTTGCATGAGACTAAGAAGAAAAAACCTTAAAACAATCCAATTCCACTGCCCAAACCCGACATATCTAAGGGACCGGTGACCCTTTGTTGATCAACTTTCCTAGATGATATCTTAAAGAAATTTGAATCTCAGCCATCAGTAGGTCCTAGAAACATTGCTTCCAAACAACCTACTGTATCCCTTCGGGCCACAGGCTCACCATCTGTAACCTACGCTGAGGTCCACTTCAAAATAGTAGGGACCGAGCAGAGTTTTCAAGAAATTGAAAATTCATGCCCAATTTCCTCACAAGAAGGGAATTCTTGTAATATTCATGAAGGAGGAGGAGAAACTGGGGAAACAGAGGAGCCAAGATCCCCTCAGGTAGTAATTCAACAAGGAACACTCAGTAACCCAGACTGAGGAAGTGTTGTTAAGATCATTCCCACCCCTTCTAATCATCCTAGGAATAAATCTATAGAGATCTCGGAAGGGTACTGGCATATATTTGATCAAATGGCCAACAACCCACAAGTACCCTAGACCTCTACATTGTAGTATCCCATCGTTGACACAGCAGTCAACGCACCCATGAAAGCTATCCCTCTCCAAAATATTCCCACCTCTCATGGATTAACATCAGAGGATCCAGATGCATTTTTGTTTGAATTTTATGTATTATGTCAGGGCTATGATTATACCACTGACCCCCAAAAGCTAAAGTTGTTTCCTTTTACATTAAAAGGAGCAGCCTTACATTGGTTTATGGGGCTAGGTGGGGGTACAATAAACGATTGGGATCAAATGAAAAATCCTTTCCTTAAGAAATATCAGGACTATTGCAGATCTGGGGAATTGAAAGATGAAATATTCCAAATGATAGCAAGACCTAATGAAACGTTAGAATAATATGTGGAAAGCTTTCAATATAACCTCCAGCGGTCTCCCTATGTAACTCTACCTTTGAATGATAATGTGCTAAAAACTACACTGATTAAAGGGATGAAAGAACAATGGATAGAGACATTAAACATTATGGGTAAAGGTGATATATATCAAGAAGAGTATGCTGACATTATTAAATTGTGTATCAGGTGCTCAAGAGGCATTACAAGATTGAAACCAGCATAACGCGACACGACCTCGAGGGACAACAAAATCTCTGGTGGAGGTATAATTCATGCAAAAATTGGCAACCTGCTAGAGGATTTTAAAACATATATTTTGGGAACTCTGACAATGCAATTAGACATTATGCAAGCCAAGAAAGGGCAGGTTGAAGCAAAACAAAACTTGGTAATATTCTGTCCTAGATGCAGGAAGAAGCATAGTCACAAAGAGTGCCCACTAAATATGGTGCAAACCTGTGCCATATGTGCTAAAGACCATGCCACAGAAAGCTGCCCATCACTCACGGGGTTATAAGTAGTCTATAAAGAGGCAGAGGAAGAAATAGAACCAGTCTACCTGCTAAATCAGTGTCGCCAATGGAAACCACGATAAATAGGTACACCCACTGATCCATATTCTTTCTTTCAACCCTCGCAATATAATTTGGAACAATACCCGGGAGCTATGTGGCAGAACTAGCCACCTTTTTCCAATTGGTCTCAACAACCATTCTCTATGCCACCTTGGCCCAACCAATCAAATCAAAATAACAATTGGCTAAATTCCTCTTACTTCCCACCGTTCTAACAAAACAATGCATATCAATCTCAATGGTCACCCTCCACCTCACAGAACCAGAACTGGAAGTCGAGTTGGCAAAGACCTACAAACCAGCCAATAGGAACAATTCCCCCTACCTCAACCTACAATGCCAAAACCCTACACATTGCAACAGAACCCTCAGACCAACCTACAACCGCAGCTCCTACCCCAACCCAACCCAAACCTTGACAACAGACTGGTTCAATCTATGCAAATTATTGAAGGACCAGAACCCGAAACTGAGTTGAGCGAGTGCAATGAGCTTCAATTAAGGTCTGTGCGGATAATAGAATCAGAGGGGGATAAAAATTATACAAATTGAAGATCTGTTACTTGTAGAACAATCACCACAAGTGGAGAATCCGGTTAAAGAAAAAACTCACGATCAAACAATCATCTCTTCTCCACCATTCCCAGAAAGATTAATCATACCCCGCTCAATTGAATATCCTGATTTTGATCTTCTAGTAGAATTGAAAAAATTGTGTGTAAAAATACCTCTACTCCAAGCTATTCAGGACATCCAAATTTATGCAAAAACTATTAAGGAATTGTGTACGAAAAAGCCGAAGAGGAAAATAAAAACAACCCCAACTGTCCATGTAGTCGGTACCTTATATTATTTACTATCAGGTAGAGAAACACCTGTAAAATATGAGGACCCAGGAAACCCTATAGTCACTGTGCAAATAAATGGATGCTCCTTCCCCAATGAATTAGTCGATTTAGGAGAAGCAATCAATATTCTTACAACAACAACTGGTCAAAAGCTTGGCATTGCATCCTTGGACCCAACCACAACCTTGTTGGAATTGGCTGATAGATCGGTAGTCAAACCAGAAGGCATCTTACAGGATGTAATGGTGTCTATAGACTCTTGGGAATACCCAACAGACTTTACGATCATCAATCCTAGAAACTAGCTCGATGGACATCCCCTAATTCTATGTAGACCTTCGCTAGCAACTGCAGATGCTTACATAAGTTGTCGAACATGCAACATGACTATAGCCAGAGGAAGCAATGTGAAGAATTTAGTGTTATATCCTCTAGCTCAGCCAAGTTTAAAAATAATAAAAACTAGAAAGCAACCTGTATCATATCTAACTGAAAACATTAGATCACCACTAACTCTAGAATATGCTCTCGAATTCAAGGATCAAAAAGAAGATGACATCATTAACACTTACATTAACCAACCAAATGTCGTATCCCATCCAACATGTCACATGATCAAAGCAGCTCTCGATAACGAAATAGAAGAAGATCCCTTAAAAGATATTAATGACCAGTCAATACCAACAACTTCTATTTATAACAGCAAAACCATAGAAATTGAACCAGGAAAAACTTTAAAAATTAACAAAGACCTTACTACTGACCAGGAGTAGAAGCTTGTTCAACTTTTGAGAAAATATAAAGAGGCTTTCGCATGGGACTACTCTAACATGAAAGGGATTGATCCCCAATTATGCATTCACCACATCTATACAGAGAAAGATGCCAGGCCCATTCGACAACCTCAACGGAGGTTAACCCTCACCTTAAAGACATTGTTAAAGCTGAACAACAAAAAATGTTAGATGTAAATTTCATCTACCCTATATATGACAGCAAATGGGTCTCTCCATTAGTTGTGGTGCCTAAAAAGAATGGAATGTGGCGTATATGTGTTGACTATAAAGAGCTTAATAAAGCAACCCAAAAAGACCATTTTCCCCTTCCGTTCATTGATTGGGTCTTGGACACATTGGCGGGAAAAAAATTCTTTTCTTCCCTAGATGGCTTCAGTGGCTACAATCAAATTCAAATTGCCCTTGAAGACCAGGATAAGACTACCTTTACCTGCCCTTGGGGGACATTTGCTTATAGGGTCTTACCTTTTGGGTTGTGCAATGCACCTACCACATTCCGGAGGGCTATACTCAGCATTTTTTCAGATCTGATAAATGAAGGGCTCGAGGTGTACATCAATGAATTTACACCTTACGGAGATGACTTTGAGTCAGCATTACAAACATTAGAAGGTTCTATAAAGATACATTGCTACTAAGCTCTGTTTAAGCCATGAAAAATTCCATATGACGATGAATGAGGGCCTCATCTTGGGTCACTATATCTCAGCAGTTGGAATCCAGGTAGATCCAACAAAAATTCAGATAATTCTTTTAATACCTACCCCTTCTACACAAACTGAGGTACGTAGTTTCTTGGGATTTTCTGGTTATTATAGAAGATTTATAAAGAATTTTTCTCAAATTTCTACACCATTATATGCATTAACAAGAAATATCGATTTCATTTGGACTAACAAATGTGACATTGCTTTTGAAGATTTAAAATGGCTTGTATCAACAGCCACAATATTACGGGGCCCAAACTAGGATTTTCCATTCTAGATTTCATTCGATGCTTTAGACATGACCACTGGAGCAGTTCTCGGCTAGGAGGAAGATAAAAAGCCATATGCAATATATTACATTAGCAAAAATCTATCTCCTTATAAATTAAATTATACTGTGACTGAAAAATAATTTTTGGCTGTAATCTACGCTATCAATAAATTCAGACATTATATAATAGGATACCCTGTGGTTTTTTATACTGATCACTCTGCTATTAAATATCTAACTAATAAACTTGTTACAAATGGAAGAATGACAAGATGGTTGATCCTTTTGTAGGAATTTTACATAACTATCAAAGATATACTGGGATAACAAAATCTAGTAGCAGACTTCCTTTCATGAATTCTAAAGGAAGACGACTCGACAACAGTAGAAGACCAATTCCCTAATGAACACTTATTCGCTGTCACTATGAAAACACCATGGTACACGGATGTTGCAAACTACCTAGTAGTGGGAAGATTACCCAAGCACCTGATGCCTAATGAAAGAAAAAAAATAGTACAACGTAGCACTCGGTTCTCCTGGATCAGAGGATATTTATTTCATACAGGGGCCGATATGCACATTCGAAGATGTGTCAGGGAAGATGATGTTTTTGACATCTTGAAAGCTTGCCATGATGGGCCTTGTGGTGGTCATTTTTCAGACTGTAGGACTGGTCACAAAGTCTTGTAGATGGGCTATTATTGACCCACTATTTTTAAAGATACCAAGAAGTTTTTCTAGGCATGTGACAGTTGCCAAAGAATGAGATGCCCTGGGTAGTCTGATGAGATGCCCCTGCATGTGCAATTCGTAATTGAACCTTTTGAATGATAGGCATTAGATTTCATTGGTCCAATAAACCCGTCATCTAATCAAAAGACATACATACTAGTCACAAAAAAATATGTGATTAAATGGGTGGAGGAAGAAGCATTACCAAGGGCAACAGAGGTCTCGGTAATCCACTTTCTTTTCCAACTGTTCGTACGATATGGCTTTCCTAGAGAAATAATCACGGATGGAGGGCCACAATTTATAGGCCATAAGATTGCTGCAACATTAAAGAATCATCATATCATGCACAAAATCACAACTCCATACCACTCGCAAGCAAATGGCTAGGTAGAAAGCACCAATAAAGTAATCGAGGAAATACTCACAAAGACAGTTGCATCACATAGACGTGACTGGGCTACCCAATTTCCAGAAGCCCTGTGGGTATACCGCACGACATGGAGAAATACCACGGAATATTCCCCATATCAGCTAGTGTTTAGCAAAGAACCTATCATCCTAATTGATTTTGAAATCCAGACATTGAGGATAGCTTAGGAGGTAGGCTTAGACTTAAATGAAGCATATATTAATAGGCTACATCAAATCAATGAATTGGATGAAATCCAGCTATTAGCTCTTTAGCACACTGCACTGATCCAACAACAAAGTGTGAAATGGCATGATGCCCTTATCAAGAAGAATATCTTCCATGAAGGAGATTGGGCACTCTTGTATGATTCTAGGTTCCAGGATTTCTCGAGAAAACTCCAGACCAGATGATTAGGGCCTTATGAGATAGAAGAGGTGCATGATAATGGCACCCACACATTAGCTACCATTGATGGGTCTGGCTACTCTTTTAAAGTGAATGGACATCGAGTACGACTTTATCACAAATAGCTTACCAGGGAGTCCTTTTGGCAACAATTACGGGTAGATTCCACCATATAAATTCTTGCTGAGGAGGGAAACCCGTCCACAACATCAGCCTAGTGGAGAATTTATTTGTTTTTGAAATTTGTACATAAATTTTCTTTTCTATTTGATTGAATTTTATTGTATAAATTGTATATAAGTATTTTTTTTTCTTTCTTGTTCCCTCTAAGACACAGATGTTGTTCCCTCTAAGGAACAACTACTGTCCCTTCTAAAGAACAACAATGTTTGTTCAGATTTTTCTTGTTTTTCCATTTAAGGAACAATTGTTGTTCCCTCTAAGGAACAACAGTTGTTCCCTCTAAGGAATAGTAATTTGGTGCACAAATTTTTCTTGATGTTCCCTTTAAAGAACAATTGTTGTTCCCCCCAAGGAACAATCGTTGTTCCCTCTAAGGAATACAATCTTGCGAACAATTTTTCACTTCTTTCTTTTTGTGTTGTTACCTTTAAGGAACAGTTGTTGTTCCCTCTAAGGAATAGTTGTTGTTCCCTCTAAGAAATAGTAGTTGTTCCCTCTAAGGAACAACAATTTGGTGTGCATATTTTTCTTGCTATTCCCTTTAAGGAACTGCTTTTTCTCCCTCCAAGGAACAACCATTGTTCCCTCTAAGGAACAACAATTTTGTGAACAATTTTTCACTTCTTTCTTTTCATGTTGTTCCCTCTAAGGAATAGTTGTTGTTCCCTCTAAGGAACAACTATTGTTCCCTCTAAGGAACAGCTGTTGTTCCTTCTAAGGAACAAAAGTTTCATGTGTATTTATTTTCTTGTTGTTCCCTTTAAGGAAAAACTGTTGTTCCCTCTAAGGAACAGTTGCTGTTCCCTCTAAGGAACAACACTATCGTGTTTTCCCACTGTTCCCTTTAAGGAAAAGTTGATGTTCCCTTTAAGGAACAACTGTTGTTCCCTCTAAGGAACATCTGTTCGTATGGATTTGTTTTCCTGTTGTTCCCTTTAAGGAACAGTTGTTGTTTGCTCTAAGGAACAGTTTTGTTCCCTCTAAGGAACAACTGTTGTTCCCTCTAAGGAATAGCAGTTTCGTACCTATTTGTTTTCTCGTTGTTCCATCTAAGGAACAGTTATTGTTCCCTCTAAGGAACAGCTGTTGTTCCCTCTAAGTAACAGCAATTCCATGCATATTTGTGTTGTCGTTGTTCCCTTTAAGGAACAGTTGTTGTTCCCTCTAAGGAACAGCTAATGTTCCCTCTAAGGAACAATAGTTTCGCATGTATTTGTTTTCTCATTGTTCCATATAAGGAACAACTACCGTTCCCTTTAAGGAACAGACGTTGTTCCCTCTAAGGAACAACTATTGTTCCCTCTAAGGAACAACGATTCTGTGTGTCTTTGTTTTCCCGATGTTCCATCCAAGGAATAGATGTTGTTCCCTCTAAGGAACAACTGTTTTTCCCTAGAAGGAACAAGTTTTGTTCCCTCTAAGGAACAAAAATTTCAAGCGTATTCATTTTCTTGTTGTTCCCTATAAGGAACAACCACAGTTCCCTATAAGGAACAGCTGTTGTTCCCTCTAAGGAACAGCAATTTCACGTCCAATTTTTTTCGTTCTTTTTGTTGTTCCTTACAAGGATTAGTTGTTGTTCCCTCTAAGGAACAATTGTTGTTCCCTCTAAGGAACAATTGTTGTTCCCTCTAAGGAACAATTGTTGTTCCCTCTAAGGAACAATTTTTGTTCCCTCTGTTAGTGTCAGCCATTGTAGCCTTCCTCCAGTGATCAAATATGCTCTTGCAAAGTGATTTTAAGGTGTCAAGGTCAAATTTTGTCATTTCAAAGAGTCTTCAAGCAAAATTTGGTCACTAGGCTTTAGGTCTAGGGTTTGTTTTCACTCTTTTCAAAGTTGTCCAAATGGCAGTCCATGTCATCATTCAGCTGAGTGTATCATCATTCAGAGGGTTTTCATCATCATTTCAGGTTCCAATGGGTCATTTTACACCTTGTTCATGCTTGAATTGCGTCTAGGTAAGTTCATTTCCCTCTCCTAGGGTTTTGAAGGCAATTTCTCTTGAATGGCCAAATCATCAAAAAAACTTGCATCCTGATGTTCATACACCTTCCCCTATCATTACTTTACCTTATTAAACACTTCCCATCACTGAGATCCCCCAAATTCTTCATTTTCGCACAAACCCTAGTTTCTTGCCACAACTTGACAATTTTCTAGGCTAGGCATATGTTTTTCCCTTTTGGACCCCTTCCCCTCACTCAATCTTTGAGATTCAACTTTCCCCTGCTTTCTAACATCCCTCCCTACTTCCAAAAATTTCCCCAAGAATTTAGAATCCCCTTATCCCCTTCATTTCGCTTCATTTCGACAAAATCCCTTGTTTCACACATCAGGATAGGTTTCACTCAAATGATGTTTCAGAGCAATAAAAGATGAATTTTGGAAAACTGAGAGAGATTTTTGTTCACAACATGCCAAGGAAGAAAAACCTCCTTCACTTTTTACACAGGTATAATGGTTTTTGAGAAATGTCAAGAATACCGTTGCCTCAGGAGAATTTATGCACCTGCTGGAAGTAGTGTTGGACGATTTGATTTCTAGCAAGGTAAATGAACTCCAAATTTAAAAATTCCACTTAGGTTGGAAATTAAACTCAAATCCCTTTCCAACGAGCTATCACACGCCTAATTTGGACACCAGGAAGGCCTCCAAAAGCCTCCTACAAAGTGCGCTGCTCATACAAGGTGTGCGTTGCGCATATAGAGGTGCGCTGCGCATTAGGCCTCACTGGCTAGTGTAAATTAACAAGGGCGCTGCGCATATAGAGGTGCACTGTGCATTGGGTTTGTGCGCTGCGCATTGGGTTACAGCACCAAGAAAACTTTTTTCATGCGACTAGATCTTGCCAAATCGACTCCAAAACTTGCAAGTAGGTTTTTCATGGCTGCTCAGTCGATTTTGAAAATGCTTATAGTGTGTTTAAAGTGGGAAAATTAATGTGTTGGGTATGGAGAGGTGGCACCCTATGCTCATAAGTAGACTCATTCCTTAGGGTTTAAAAAAAAAAGATGATGGCTTTGTGAGGGTTTTCCCAGCTTGTATGGTTGATATATGTACCTATGCATCTATTGTCAAAGTGTCACTGCCCTCACGCTTTCAGTTTATCATTTTACCACTGCTGCCATTGCCATTGTATTACCACTATTATTTCCTCTGTTTTATTATGGTCATTATCACATCATTTTCCCATCCTCCATTGATAAAATACAATCCCATACTCATTTTCCCCTTTGACAAATTTTAGCCAGCATCACAAAGGTTGCACATAACACGTTTTACTCATTTTTCAAATACCCTTGTGATCAAAACAGTCACTTTTTATGCCAATCTACTTAAAAATAGCTATTACCACTATGGCTTGTTTCCTATGATGCTTTGGTATACATGTAACATGTTTAGGTTTTGAGCATACATTGAACTTTTGATTTCACTACACCTATATCAACATACATATTGTAGACATCTTGTTTTCAAAGCCATGTCAGACACAGATTCAGTTTATGAGCAGGAGGTAGAGGCTAACCGAGATATTTGGCTTGAGAGGGTCAACATCCACTTAGAGAAGTTGCTGGCAAAGGCTAATAGAGACAAAGACATGCTCCGTCACATGAAACATCATTATTGGGCTCGCATGCATGTCAACAAAGAAAAAATGAAGATTTTGAAAAGGAGGTTGAGCCAAGCACTAAAACGGCGAAAGAGGCCAAATCCACTTCGAGTTTTCGCCAAGGCTTCACTGGTTGAGCATAGCACATGATGGAGGGTTTTCACTCCAAATTTGAGCGAATTCAGAGAAATTTTTGTCATTTTGAATTTTTTGGTCCCAAAAACAGGTTTTTCAGCTATACGCGCAGCGCGCATGCGCACTCGCTTTTGATTGGGACACTTGCTGGAGAAAAACAGAGCTTCTATTGTACAGTTTTGACAGAGATTTTAATGAAAATATACAGCTCTGGCGCCTGAAAATAAAAATAAAAATAAATAAATAAATAAATAAATAAAAAATAAAACAAAAAAAAAAAAATTTCTGAGAGGTGCGTGGAGGAGAACAGAGAGCTTTATTATACAGTTGTTTGACAGAGGAATAATCAAATGGTCAACTCTGATTTGTAAGATTCTTGTGGTGTGAAAGTTTAGCAGATGTTTTTTCTTCTGTTTCATATGTCTTTGTAATGTTTCATAATTTCATTGATTCTCATTTCCAGCTGAATGCTTTACAGTGTGGGAGGTAGAACCCAATTTATTTGCTCTGCCTCGAATGAGCGTTTCAGTATTTGTGTGGCTTTCTTCTGTCTGAAAGGGATTCATTGTTTAATGCCCTTTTCAGCTATCTTAAACAGTCTTTCCACGCCATTTAATTTCAATTTAATTGTTAAACTTCACTCCTATCTTGCCTTATGGAAAAATCTGTACCTTTGATTAAATATTTGTTTTTGCTGTCTTTGCCCCATGCAGCCCAGAAACCCATCATTTATCAAAATCAAACCTCATTCATATCTCTTTACTAGCCTAAAATCAGTATTATATTTGAGTCATCTCAGCCCCTTTGAAGACCTTTTTCCGAGATAGACCCGGAGAGAGCCCTCTCCTGTCCTCGTAGGGCTAGCTACGAGGCTAAGCTTGGTTTGATGTGGCCTTGAGTTTTTCCTTCCTCAGCCTGAGGCAGATTTGAGTGCTAACATAGTGGCGACCATACTGGGGAAAAATGGTTTTCTTGTTGATGTCATTTGTTTTAGAGCTACAGACGGAGCCTAAAGTTATGCCAGGTAGCCTTCGAAACGCTTTTTCTTTGCATTAGCAGAAGTAGATAAACGCTGCTTCAGTCAATCTCCGGTCTAGCTTGTAAACGTGACATCTAACTTGTTAATTACCCCAATATATGTATCAAGATCAGATCTGATGGTTGATGGTGGACAGCAATCAGACATAAGAAGGCTGAAATCATTCACCCGACGACTCCTTTCACTGAAGAATCTAGCAACCTGTGCTTCATGGTGACTCCACTGCAGAGAGATCAGTAGCTTTGAGATTTCTCAAGATGGATCGGATTGCAAGAAGATACGCTCCCATGAGCCGAGATCACATCCCAGGTTTTCCAAACAAAATGCCCAAGGTAGATTGGTCAAAGAATTTGCCTATGTTCAAAAATGTGGAAGGTAATGATGCTGCTCTTCATCTGGTGAAATTTCACATTCATGTGCATAAATTAAATATCGACTTTCCTGAAGACTGTTTGATGAAAATGTTTATGGCTACTCTGGAAGATGAAGCCCGATCTTGGTATGAAAGTTTACCATCTGCTTCTGTTTACTGTTTAAAGGATTTTCATACCATGTTCTTTGAAAAGTATAAAGAATCATATCCATCCTTGGCTTTAGTTCAGGACTGTTGTAGCCATGTTCATAGCTTTATTGAAGATCTTGAGGATTTTTATGGGCGTGATGACTTGATGGACAGAGAAATCATGGAGGCTCTGTATGAGAATCCATTTCAGCAACATGAAGAGAACCTAGAGGATTCCCATCAAGATGCTCAGGAAATTTTGCAGCAGAATCAAGATCAGCAGGTTGAAATTTGCTATATGGCTGAAATTGATGAAAGAGAAGAGCTTGTTTCAGATCTGCCCACAGAAGAAGACAGCATACAGATTGCAGAATGTGATAATGTTAGGACAGCTACTTCAGAACTAGATTCAAATTGTAATGACCAACCATATCTTGTGCTGAAGCCCATCAAAGAGAGCTCTGTTGTTGAGATCATAGACAGAGTTTTGGATTCAGATGTTCATAAAAAACAGAATGAGATCTTTGTGCAAGTAAGTGATAAATCTCCTTTCAATAACTCAGTAATAAATGATAGTTTGAATGCCCTGTCATATGAAGATAATTATTGTTTAAGCAGAAGAAAACAAAAAGCATTGTCTCCTTTGTCTAAAGATGAGATAGATCTACTTTTGAGAGGTCTTGTTACAGCCCAAGCTACAGCAGATTTGCAGTGCACACATAGTCAGGAAAGTGTTGGTGAAACTTCTTCCTCTTTTGAAAAAGATGACTGTCTTATAATCAGTTTTGTAGACCAGCAAAAAGATAATTTTTTCTTTCACAAAGATGATAAGGCTGTCATGTTTGATAATCTTGAAGATTGTTTTTTGTTTAAGAATGACCTATAGCACATTCACACCACAGAAGATCAAAACATTCAGGATTTCCATTCAGATTCCTCTTCATATGTTTCATGTGCTGAAATGTTTTTCCAAGAACAGATCTGCTCATCCATTTGTTCAGAGTTTTTTGAAGCCTATGAGCATACTTTTACTGAAGCACATGATGAAGGCAGATCAGAATTTGAAGCAAAAGACACCTTGTTTTTTCAGCAGGATGTGGCAATGGCAAATCTTCATGTTTTTCAAGATCCTCTGGCAAGTTTGTTGCAACCAGCACTGAAGTTGTTTATTGTAGTATTTAGTGAGGAAGGAGATCACGGTCAACTAGGTTTTTGGATGCCCAGTGATTAGTTTGTATTGTTGACCAGAAGATCTAATAGGAAGAATCAGTCAAGAAGCCATCTTCTTGATTGGTTGCATTGGCATTTTGATATAGTTTGAGGATATATTGTCTTGTAAGGAACACAGGTGGCCATGTACTGCCACTAAGTTTTAGGTTGTAAGTTCAGGTCTTAGTCAAGTTGAGTCATTTGTCGAGTCAGTTTTCAATCAAGTTCCAGTCAAATAAATTAAGTCATCAGTCTTTTGTCATTTTTTTTTCGCAATAATTGACTCCATTGCCCAATGGACGAAGGCACTGGTCTGCTCTCCCAAAGATCTGCCGTTCTTGGCACCTCCAAGGAGCTACCATCCCCATTGGAGCCAATGTTAGTGTCAGCCTTTGTAGCCTTCCTCCAGTGATAAAATATGCTCTTACAAAGTGATTTTAAGGTGTCAAGGTCAAATTTTGTCATTTCAAAGAGTCTTCAAGCAAAATTTGGTCACTAGGCTTTAGATCTAGGGTTTGTTTTCGCTCTTTTCAAAGTTGTCCAAATGGCAGTCCATGTCATCATTCAGCTGAGTGTATCATCATTCAAAGGGTTTTCATCATCATGTCAGGTTCCAATGGGTCATTTTACACCTTGCTCATGCTTTAGTTGCGTCTAGGTAAGTTCATTTCCCTCTCCTAGGGTTTTGAAGGCAATTTCTCTTGAATGGCCAAATCATCAGAAAAAATTGCATCCTGATGTTCATACACCTTCCCCTATCCTCAATGTACCTTATTAATCACTTCCCATCATTAAGATCCCCCAAATTCTTCATTTTCGCACAAACCCTAGTTTCTTGCCACAACTTGGCAATTTTCTAGGCTAGGCCTGTGTTTTTCCCTTTTGGACCCCTTCCCCTCACTCGATCTCTGAGATTCCACTTTCCCCTACTTCCTAACATCCCTCCCTACTTCCAAAAATTTCCCCAAGAATTTAGAAGCCCCTTATTCCCTTCATTTCGCTTCATTTCGACAAAATCTCGTGTTTCACACATCGGGATAGGTTTCACTCAAATGATGTTTCAGAGCAATAAAAGATGAATTTTGGAAACCTGAGAGAGGGTTTTGTTCACAACGTGCCAAGGAATAAAAACCTCCTTCACTTTTTACACAGGTATAATGGTTTTTGATAAATGTCAAGAATACCGTTGCCTTAGGAGAATTGATGCACCTGCTGGAAGTAGTGTTGGGAGATTTGATTTCTGACAAGGTAAATGAACTCGAAATTGAACAATTCAACTTGTGTTGGAAAGTAGACTCAAAGCCATTTCCAACGAGCTATCACACACATAATTTGGACACAGGGAAGGCCTCCAAAAGCCTCCTGCAAACGTGCGCTGCTCATACAAGGTGTGCGCTGCGCATATAGAGGTGCGCTGCGCATTGGGTTTGTCCGCTGTGCATTGTGTTACAGCACCAAGAAAACTTTGTTCATGCGACCAGATCTTGCCAAATCAACTCCAAAACTTGCAAGTAGGTTTTTCATGGCTGCTCAGTCGATTTTGAAAATGCTTATAGTGTGTTTAAAGTGGGAAAATTAATCTGTTGGGTATGGAGAGGTGACACCCTATGCTCATAAGCAGACTCATTCCTTAGGGTTTTAAAAACATGTTGATGGATTTGTGAGGGTTTTCCCAGCTTGTATGGTTGATATATGTACCTATGCATCTATTGTCAAAGTGTCACTGCCCTCACACTTTCAGTTTATCATTTTACCACTGCTACCATTGCCATTGTATTACCACTGTTATTTCCTTTGTTTTATTATGGTTATTATCACATCATTTTCCCATCCTCCATTGATAAAATACAATCCCATACTCATTTTCCCCTTTGAAAAATTTTAGCCAGCATCACAAAGGCTGCACATAACACGTTTTACTCATTTGTCAAATACCCTTGTGATCAAAACAACCACTATTTTATGCCAATCTACTTAAAAAGAGCTATTACCACTGTGGCTTGTTTCCTATGATGCTTTGGTATACATGTAACATGTTTAGGTTTTGAGCATACATTGAAATTTTGATTTCACTACACCTATATCAACATACATATTGCGGACATCTTGTTTTCAAAGCCATGTCAGACAAATTCAGTTTATGAGCAGGAGGTAGAGGCTAACCGAGAGATTTGGCTTGAGAGGGTCAACATCCACTTAGAGAAGTTGCTGGCAAAGGCTAATAGAGACAAAGACATTCTCTGTCACATGAAACATCATTATTGGGCTCGCATGCATGTCAACAAAGCAAAAATGAAGATTTTGAAAAGGAGGTTGAGCCAAGCACTAAAACGGCGAAAGAGGCTGGATCCACTTCGACTTTTGGTCGAGGCTTCGCTGGTTGAGCATAACACATGATGGAGGGTCTTCACTCCGAATTTGAGCGAATTCGGAGAAATTTTTGTCATTTTGAAATTTTTGGTCCCAAAAACAGGTTTTTTGGCTATACGCGCAGCACGCATGCGCGCTCGCTTTTGATTGGGACACTTGCTGGAGAAAAATAGAGATTCTATTGTACAGTTTTGACAGAGATTTTAGTGAAAAGATACAGCTCTGGCGCCTGAAAAAAAAAAAAAAAAAAAAAAAAAAAAATTAAAACAATTAAAAATAAAATAAAAATAAAATGAATAAAAACAAAAATAAATTGTGAGAGGTGCGTGGAGGAGAACAGAGAGCTTTATTGTACAGTTGTTTGACAGAGGAATAATCGAATGGTCAGCCCTGATTTGTAAGATTCTTGTGGTGTGAAAGTTTAGCAGATGTTTTTTCTTTTGTTTCATATGTCTTTGTAATGTTTCATAATTTCATTCATTCTCATTTCCAGCTGAATGCTTTACAGTGTGGGAGGTAGAACCCAATTTATTCGCTCTGCCTCAAATGAGCGTTTCAGTATTTGTGTGGCTTTCTTCTGTCTGAAAGGGATTCGTTGTTTAATGCCCTTTTCAGCTATCTAAATAGCCTTTCCACGCCATTTAATTTCAATTTAATTGTTAAACTTCACTCCTATCTTGCCTTATGGAAAAATCTGTACCTTTGATTAAATCTTTTCTTTTGCTGTCTTTGCCCCATGCATCCCAGAAACCCATCATTTATCAAAATCAAACCTCATTCATATCTCTTTACTAGCCTAAAATCAATATTAAATTTGAGTCATCTCAGCCCCTTTGAAGACCTTTTGCCGAGATAGACCCGGAGAGAGCCCTCTCCTATTCTCGTACGGCTAGCTACGAGGCTGAGCTTTGTTTGATGTGGCCTTGAGTTTTGCTTTCCTCAGCTTGAGGCAGATTTGAGTGCTAACACCCTCTAAGGAATAGCCGATGTTCCCTCTAAGGGACAACCATTTTTTTCGGCATGTATTTCCTTTGTTGTTCCCTACAGGGAATAGCTATTGTTCCCTCTAAGGAACAACAGTTTTGGTGTGCATTTTTTCTTCTTGTTTTTCCCCCTAAGGAATAGCTGGTATTCCCTATAAGGAATGACACTTTCATGTATATATCCTTTTACTGTTCCCTACAGGGAATAGTACCATCTGCGTGTATTTTTCATTTGTTGTTCTTTACAAGGAACAGTTGATGTTCCCTCTAAGGAAGAACACCTTTTTGTGTGTGTTTTTTTCTTATTGTTCCCTATAAGGAACAAAACTCTTTGTGTGGGGTTTTCTTTTGATGATTCCTTTAGGAAATAAGCACTTTGAATACCATCTCTTTCCTTTGTTCACTCTTTATGATCATCTATAGTGAAAGTATACAAATATATATGTAAGGATACAAAATTTGAAGTTTACTGGAACAAGCAAATCGAAAATTATCATCTTTAATGAGATTGCTTTGTATTGATTGAAAAAGGAAGGACACAACCATCTATATCACTTCACTATCCTTATTTTCACTATAAATCGAATTGATTGATTATTTGTACCATGCTAGTTCTTCCCTAACCCCTATAATTCTCTTTGTTCTTTATCATCAAATAAGGTTAAGGGCATATTTTTTTCTATTGATATGTTCAGACTTCTTCCACCATCCCTACTCTTAAGGTGTGTTAAGCCACCCTCTATATACAAATAGGAAGTGTTGTCTAAAAAAAATATATACATATGTTTACTAACAATTCTATGATTTTTCAGATAGAGAATAGGGGGTCTCATCATGAGCCAGCCTACCATGGTCATAAGGAAGCAATGAAGTGGCATTCGCATTATGGCCACAACACCAAGGATATGATCCAATGGATGCATCAGAAAAATAAAGTCCTTGGAACAGGAGATCTCATCACGACCCGGCCTACCCACCTTTCGCTCCTTCCTAGTGAATGGCAATGTATTCATGTAGTTACCAAGCCAGCACATTGGTCTCTACTCTGACATCATAGTGCAGTTTCCTAATTATACAAAGAGGATCATGGTTCCAAAAGGTGAAAAAGAAACTCTGTCGAAGTTATAAACACCTACAAGCAACAGAAGCACTACTGATGGTATTGGAGTCTTATTTTCAACATCAATAGTTATTATAATTTTCTTATTTTTTACCATTACTATAGAGAGATTATGCTCCTAATCTATTTTCGAACCTTTATGCATGCAATCTTTTTTAAAAATCAATCATAATAATTTAAGTGGAATGATGATGAAAAAGTATCTTTCCTACGGCCGATGTCTTTTTTCCTTTTCAAATCATCTCATGGCATCTCCACACTTATTGATAATTTTCGTTATATGCATTGATTTCAGCACTTCGATATATTTTGCGATCCTATCATTAACATGTCTACCTTGCCACTTTTATCACCCTTGTACTTCGCCGCCAGCACATCATTCCTTCATTCATTCGGTCGAAGGCGACCTATGATTTTTAAGGCAGGAGAGGAGTAACCTCCAGTATAGTTATGCTGGCGTGTCAGTCCTTTATTCGATTGTGCAGGGCAATACGACATTCCATGACTGTAGAGTAAGTGGTACAATAGAAAGTCCTAGTTAACAGTATTCATGCCTGTAAAGTATCATCTGAAATAACCATTATAACAAATTGTTGTTCCGTCACTCAGCCTTGCCTATTGCTGTGATATCTCTGCTACACTAATTGTTTGTAGGATATAGGCAATATGGGAGGGAGAATAGTATGCAAGGAGCTGCTAATACTGGTTGTTTCTAATGCAACCAGAGAAATTCTAGCCCGAGCCAGGTGGATAACATATTTCACACGATTTCAACAATCCAATGAATCAATTTCTATTGAATTTCTACAAAATTTACAGAACAAGCAATATATGATAAGAGGAAGGCAAATCATAGTGTCAGATGCGGTGATAGATGATGTGTCTAGATTAACAGCAGAAGGACCTGTATGGGCTAATAAAAGATTAAAGTTGCAGGATGCTATTGCAGTCTTTAAGGACGAGCGAGAGGACCTGATCATCAAAGACAAAGGAGTTAGACCATCATCCCTTGGAGAACCATGGGTAGAACTAGCCAGAGTCATCCATAACTACATCACATGTGATGAGCGAAAAGACATGGTAAGGCCGCGTCAACTTAAACTCGTAGCAGTTCTGAAACAAAAATGTTCTTTGAATTTGCCTACATATTTGAATTTTATGTTCCATGATACTACTTTAAGCATGAAAAAATCCCAACATATAGAAGTCGTCTTGAGCCACCACTACTTCATTAGGCTGATAGTGAGTTACAACCTTGCCCAGCAGCAATAAAGTTGGGAGGAATTAGTATTTTCCATTGAAGGGGGCTTAGCTCTGCTTGCGCCTAACCCTATTTTGAAAAGGAAGAGGACTACCCTTACAACAAACACTACCCAAAAGCGCAGACATTCCGCTAGGCCGAGGATAGACTTAGGAATAGCTAAAAACCCCCAAGGAAGTATCAGCCAACCCATGGAAATGTCTAGCCCGGGAAGTGAGCAATAATTACAGATAGAAGGCCAGGAGAACCCTGAGTCGGACCAGGAAGAAGAATCACGACATTCTAAAGAAGAAGAAAGAGATGAATTAGAACTCCCCTCAACATCAAGCCCCCCAGGTGATTTACTGCATGATATCAAATTGGATTAGATTTTGGCCAATATGAATGATTTCATACAGCCCAAAAGCCCGCTCAATTTGAACATTGGACCAACCCAATCTGCAGAGAACTTTGGCCATGATAGAATTATATCAGAAAACATAAGTTGCGAAGCAGAGACAAGGGAAAAGGCCACTCAAGAAGAGGTGAACCAACTTGGTGATATGCCTCCAGAAGAACCCAGTCAGGTAGGCCTAAATGCAGAGAATGTAGGCCAAACAAGAGAAATAGAAATAAACCAGGGAGAGGACACAGTTCTTGTAGAACAAAACCAAGATGAGCAACTGAGCCCGTTAGGAGCAGAGATGATTAGCAGAACATTTGCTCCTCCTAAAAAGCAGAAAAGAAAAATTAAAAATCTTAGGAAGGAATAGCAAAGGCTGCAGAAAATAGTAAAAAGGCTCAGGCAAAAGAAAAGAAAATTAACAACGGGGAAGGTTCCAGATAAAACCCCGAAAACAATAAACGCAACCGTTCAAACTGAATTACATGAAACAAAAGCTATGGGGACTCAAATTGAGCCCATACTCACTGAACTTGTTAAGGAACAACATGCAATTTTTGTAGAAGCAGCTACCCAAACAAAGGCTATACCTTCTCATGACTCAGACGGAGATGGTACCATCCTACAACATAGCTACCCAGACAAAGGCTTGGACCTCCTAGAACAAAGAAACACAAGCAATAGGAATCCATTCTCATAGCAGGAGTATGCAATCAAGTACCCAAGCCAAAGGTATCATGACAAGCAACGACCCCAGTATAGTGAATCTTCAAGAAGATTTAGCCCAGGCTCGGCTTACCATAGAACAACTTGAGCTGGAAACTGTCTCCCAACAAAAATACCAAGAATTACAGAGGCAACTTCAGGACATGAATACATCAGAAAGTGAGACCTTCGATAAATACCAAAAGGAGGAGGAAAGAATTGAGAAAATGAAGCTCATATTAGAGAAGGTCATAAGTCAAATGGATACTATTTTCTCATTGTACACTAATGTCTTGGCATGCAGATCCCCTACCAATAATTATGCCTTATTTTTGCTAGAAAGGTACTTGCAGTTGAAAATCAAAGCCGTCGGGGCTGGAAAACTTATAGAATTAAAAACAATTGAGGATTTCATAGACTGTTGCAAACAACATGGGGTAAAATTTTAGAGATTGTTGTGTGAATTTTATTTACATAATTTTGTATCAGAGGAAGACATTGAAAAAAACCCTAGTGCTTTTGTGAGGGATGTGCAATTCCAAGCTTTTATTTCATTTGTTGTTAATCAACTGAAAAATGGTTCAAGACTCATAACACGTTCCAGAGGCAGCAAAATGGACTAGACCTTTGGGTCAGAGGTGAACCAAAATACCCATTACAAATGCTGGCCAATCACAAAAGTTTGATGAAAAGGGAAGGAGTAATCAAAATTTTGAGGCCTGTTCAGAAAGAGATTGTCCAAAAGGGAGTAGAATACTTCCTCCCTATTCAGGAAAGCTCCTTGTCTGTAGCCAAGTTTAGGTGGACAGTCTCCAACAATAATGTAAAGAATACAAAGCCATTTCATTATAAAAATTTTAAATTGGTTGCAGAACACTTTGCCACTTATAACAATCTCATCTTAAGAGAAGGTCCTTATTGGCTAGGTTGTCGATTCCGCAGCCGTATTATTTGGTATCCTGCTAAAGGGTACAAGGCTATATATGAACTACCTAAAGGATATACAAGGCACATCTTTAAGCTCTTGGCCAAGAACCATGGTTTTAGATCGCTTTACGACATTCCTTCTCCAGCTTATTCCTTGACTGCTCTGCATACGAACTACATGGTTTTCATGAGGACATGAAAAAGGGTAAGAAGGGGAGTATATTGGATCATGGAAAAGGTATGAAATTACTATTAAACTCATCATCCTTTTCATTTATTCTTATCCTTTCTATATCACAATGCGCTAATCTATTAAGGAATTATGGTAAGAAATGAAGAAATTATCTGTAGTTACAACTTAGCTAATTATTACCTTCCTTTATGCAGGAAAACAACAAAAGGGACAAATGTTGTTCCCTAAAAAGGAATAGCAAGAACCAGCAAGCTAAGGAAGGAACACGGTGGTTGCAGATATGGCCAAAAGAAAATCAGTAGGATCAGCGCAGGAAAGGAAATGATGTCTGAAGATGGAAAACTGTTGCGAATCTCTTAGGATCCCCTGAGGGATCTCATTTGTGATCTATCTTTTGACCCTTTCCTATTATAAAAGGAGACATTTTGTAAGAAGGAGGGGAGGAGGAATTTTTGTATTATTGTAATTGTAATTGTATTCACAGACTCTTATTGTCAAGAAGAACATGAATATATTGTAATGCTCATTCAGTTTGATGATTAATATATAAGTAAAGTTGTTGTTCCCTCGCGTTTCTTGAAGTAATTTAGCAGTGTGTCACTGGCGGCTAAGGGCCTGGCCACTGGTGGATTCAACTTCTCTTCTTGTGTCATACATTTTCAATTCTTGCAAGTGTGATGGTTTGATAATATTCTTGCTTTCTATGATTTTTATCGCTATGCTATTTATTATTTTCCAGTGTTGACAGAAGCTCTATACTTTATATAATTTGCAGGATTGTCATTGATTCAGTTTGCTTTCATTTCAGATCAAGTTCCTTAAATAAATATTCCGCTTTATATAATCAACCGTAAAGAGTATTAACTATCGATGTTGAAACTCTCAGATTGATATTCATTCATTGCTTAGATTAATTATTGAGGATTGGCTTTGATTTAGATTAAATGAATTAAAGAGGGATGAGTTATCACTACTGTGCTCTCAAATGATGTTGTTGTTACTTTGATGAATGTAAGGTTTGATTTCAAGATTGAGTTTTCTTTAATTGCAATTGGAATTTAGATGCATCCATTAACTCTTATATTTAAAAGATCTATACTGCAATTTAGAAACATTACTCTCTGAGTTAAAATTACAGCCACACAGTGTGTACACTCTTGAAATAAGAAGACTTGCCTAGATTGATAATTAATGTGAAGATAATTAGGAGTTTTAAAAGGCACCTTTTATCGACCAACAATTATCCCTGGTAAATCCTTGTAAATTAGTTCATATTTGGACTCATCTCAGCGATAGCAGATCGTGAATTTGTTGCAAAACCATCTTAGTGCCTTTGCATGGGGCTATTAAGCTATGAAAGAAATCCCCCTCTGAAACTTGTACACATCATATCTATATTCAAAAAGGAGCCCAACCTGTCCGACAACCCCAAAGGCAAATGAATCTAGCCCTAAGATATATTGTGAAGGAAGAAGTACAAAAACTCTTGGATGCTGGATTTATCTATCCTATTTCTGACAGTCAATGGGTCTCTCCATTAGTGTTAGTACCTAAGAAAGATGGAAGATGGTGTATTTGTATTTATTATCAAGAATTAAATAGAGCCACTCTCAAATATTACTTCCCTCTACCTTTCATTGATCAGGTGTTTGATACCCTTGCAAGGAATAAATGTTTCTCCTTTTTGGATGGCTTCAGTGGTTATCACCAGATACAGATTGCACCCGAAGATCAGGATAAGACTAATTTTACATGTCCATGGGGTACATTTTCTTATAGAATTCTTCCCTTTGGTTTATGTAATGCCCTGACTACATTTCAAAGGGCAGTTCTGGCCATTTTTGTTGATCTAGAATTTGTAGAAATTTATATGGATGAATTTTTTGTGTTTGGTGATTCTTTTCAGGAAGCTCTCGAAAATATGGAAAAAGTGCTTCTTCGATGTCAGGAAGCCCATCTCGCCTTAAGTGATAAGAAATGTAGATGAATGTGCAAAGCATGAGTGGTACTTGGCCATTTGATTTCTGGTAAAGGTATTAAGGTTGATCCAGTAAAGATCAAAATCATTCTGCATCTTCCTGCACCCAAAACTCAAAGGGAAGTAAGAGGTTTTTTAGGAAATGCTGGTTATTATAGGAGATTCATTGAAAATTTTTCTAATATAACTACTCCTGTTTTTCGACTTCTAGCTAAGGATAGTGAATTTTCTTAGACCACAACTTGCCAACACTCTTTTGAAACATTGAAGGAAAAGTTAGTGCATGCATCAGTTTCAAAAGGTCCTAACTGGTCTCCACCTTTTCATATTTCCTCTGATTCTTCAGATTTGGCTATTGGTGCAACTTTAGGACAAGAGGAAAATAAAAAATCATATGTTATTTATTATATTAGTAAGAATTTGTCTTCTGCTGAATTAAATTATACAGCTACGGATAAAGAGTTTTTAGCTGTAATCATTGCAATTAGTAAGTTCAGGCACTATATTATAGGATATGAAGTATTTGTACATAATGATCATTCAGCGATTAAATATTTGATGAATAAACCATTAACTAGTGGTAGAGTAACTAGGTGGTTAGTATTGTTGCAGGAATTTAATATTACTATTGTTGATAGACCAGGAAAATCTAATGTTGTAGCAAAATTTCTTTCTAGATTAGATAATCTTGGTGAAGCAACTCTTGTTAATGATGACTTTCCAAATGAACATCTTTTTTCTATTTCAACATATTCCCCATGGTTTTCTGACATTTCTAATTACTTAGTTAATGGGAAAACACCACCCCACTTGTCAGCTCGTGAAAAGCAGAGTATTGTTCAGAAAAGTGCTGCATATTCCTGGATTCAAGGAGATCTCTTTTACACTGGTCTAGATATGATTATCTGTAGGTTTGTAAGAGAGGAGGAAGTGTTTGACATATTGAAATTTTCTCATGATGAACCTTGTGGAGGCCACTTCGCTGATAACTGGACTGCATATAAAGTATTGGATGATGGTTACTTTTTGCCTTCCTTGTTTAAGGATGATGCCAAACAATATGTCAAGCATTGTGATAGATGTCAGCGAATGGGCCAGCCTAATCAAACCAATGAAATGCCTTTATGCCCTCAAGTTATGATTGAGCCATTTGAAAAATGGGCTATTTATTTTGTAGGGCCAATAAATCCAACATCATTAAGTGAAAAGAATATCTTGGTTTGTATAGATTTTGTTACAAAATGGGTAGAAGTTAAAGTTGTTTCTTTTGCTACGGAAAAAGTTGTTGTTGATTTTCT
Source organism: Pinus tabuliformis (assembly GCA_031772625.1). Classification (NCBI taxonomy): domain Eukaryota; kingdom Viridiplantae; phylum Streptophyta; class Pinopsida; order Pinales; family Pinaceae; genus Pinus; species Pinus tabuliformis. Next base: position 571,147,466 of record CM062811.1, on the reverse strand, counting down.
TTTACAAAAATCTTTACTAGGTATAGGGTGTGATGGATCAATATAAGATCTGACACAGGAAATACACGTCGTATCACCCTCAAGCAAATGGCCAGGTGGAATCCACGAACAGAGTGATCGAGTCCATTCTTACAAAGGTAGTCAATATGCATTGGAAGGAATGGGCTGAATGATTACCAAAGGCTTTGTGCACATAAAGAACCACTTGGAGAAATAGCATGGGACATACACCATATGAGTTGGTATATGGAAAACAGGTTATGTTACCAATTGAATTCCAGATCAAAACTTTCAGAACTGCAATTCAGTTAGGACTAGATCTCTCTAAGCCACAACAACAACATATTCTCCAATTAAATGAGTTAGATGAATTTCATAGGGATGTTGTTCAACAGAACATACTAATTCAGCAGCAACGTAAAAGATGGCATGACAAGTCTATTCAGAAAAAGCAGTTCCAACCAGGTGATTGGGTTCTCCTTTATGATTGTAGATTTAAAATATTTAATGAGAAATTCCATACACATTGGATGGGACCTTAGGAAGTGGTTTGAGTATTTGAGAATGGAGCAGTAGAAGTTAAAAGTATTGATGGACAAAATTCAGTATTCTTGGTAAATGGACACTGGTTAAAAAAGTATTTTCAGCCACCTACCAGGAAAGATTTTACACAACAAGTCCAACAGCAATTTGGTATGGTGGTGGTGAATGGTAATACCAACCTTTTGAAAACATGAATTCTCTTTCTTCTTAAAAAAAGAAAAAAAATAGAAAATAAGAAAAAAGTAAAGATTTTTTTTTTTCCTGCAATTATGAAAATCAGTCTACTGGCATGATTTGCAAAAGGATCAACCTGAAAACTAACTTGCTGGCAAGAAGATCAAAAATTTCTAATAAAGAGAAAATGTTGCTTGATCTTTAGATATGCTAGCTACTACCAAGTAAAAGCAGGTTTAGCAGAACCAACCTTTATGCAGTTGGGGTAATTAGCATGGATATTTTTACTCAAGTAACGCTTAATTTTCACTGCATTTTTTTTTCTTGCACATGTGCAGGCAGACCTTCCAAAATTTTTTTTGCCTTTCTTCATATTCCACTTTCATAATATTCCCTCAGTTTTCTTCTTCAATCCAAGAATTATTAACCTCCCCACATTCTTCTAAATTTACCCTATCCGCTTCGAAGAAATCGCACTCTACCCTTGATTTTTTTTTCCTTATCTCACTTTTGTTTATTCCCTCTTGGTACTATTCCTGGAATCCCTATAATATATTTCCTTCCCATTCTGAAAATTCCCTTTTCCCACTTCTTTATTCCCTCATGAATTTATTGCAAGATCTTGCACACAAAAAGAAAAAGGATATGCTCTGAAGCATCGAGGGTGAAGAAAATTTTCAGTATAAATTGAGGAAGTCATGTGAAAATCCAAACTATGTTTTATTTCAATTCTCTGTTATTAGATAGTATGCTTGCTCTAGTGCAAGCATGTTGTCCTATATGATAAAGCAAGCAGAACGATACCAGCAAAATAGTATAATTTAAGAGGTGCAAGCATATCAGTGCAAGCATTCACCTCGTCAGCAACATAGTACAAGTTATGTTTATAGCATACGACATAGGAAAGTGGTCATCATGAAATTTATATGAAGTCCTTTCACTTAACTGACGAATTACTTATGCTATCATACTAACTAGGAGAAAATTATTTAAATTACAAGGTGTTTTTTAAAGTTAGAAATCATGATCTTTTTAATGAATACTAAGTTCTTTTCTTGGATTATGAAGGAATCCAGAAATGTTTTAACCATTTCTTGGATATAATTACTCCTCGCCGCCATAATCCTAAACGTCCTTCACTCATAATTATTACCTCACCTAGCTGTTAAACCACCGCCGCAAGTAACAATCTGGGCTAACCTCAAAGACGTCGTGCATCTACGACGAATAAACTGGTGATACGATGGAATGGATGGTGGACAGTTAGATTTCTATTTATAAGTACCGATTTCCCCTGTATTGCATGTAAAATTTCAGGACTCGACTGTTCATAGTCATTAAGCAGCGATGCTCCATATTCGGAATGAACCTCTATCTCTCAAAAAAATAGAGAAGACTCCCGAGTATCGCAATAGTCTTGCACTATTGCAAGACTCAGGTTTCTTTCATTTCTACAGAAGTTTGAATAACATGATAAAGAAGTGGCTTTACAGTTTGCAAGGAGTTTCAGAAATGGTCGAGTGAAAATTGGGCCTCTCAAATTCAAAGTCACAGAGGAATTCATAGCAGCAATGACGGGATTAGAGAACAATGGAGATCAATGGTTTAAGAATCATAAGCTAGAAAGGAAACACTGGCAGTATTTCATCGTTGATAAGAAGATAGAGGTAGACTGGAAGGTAGGAGTTCCGCGCAGTGCCCTGTTGGGTCAGTGGAAATACCTCCTTTTAATTTTACAGAAGTTTGTGACTTGCAAGGGAAGATACACCCACACCTTGGTATATCATTTTAGAATGCTGCAACATTTTGAAGCAGGCTGGCATGTCTGGTGGAGGATGAATTTCCCCTATTTTTTGCTCAAAATCTTGGAGAAAATGGCTAAAAGCATATAGGATGGAAGGGCAGACCAGGCCCACACAAGGTTATATCATCACGGCCTGATAAAAATATTTGTGCTGAAATAGTTGGAAGTGAAAGGTATGACATGGGAGGCACTGTTAAAACAGTTGCACAAAGGGACAACCATTGGAAAGGACATAGAGGACCTTGCCAACGCAAGCAAGGGTCTGAGCAAAAATGAAAAGGGAATTCCTTCTTGCACCAGTGAAAAAAGGACATGGTCTGAAGAAGTAGAAAAGGCCTTGTGTTCAAATAAGAAGACAGCTAGCGCACCACCCAAAGAGACCCCTTCGACCCCAAAAAATGACAACCTGTCAGTCCTTGCGGATGCAGCAAAGTTTGCAGAGGTCGAGGGAAATGCTCTGTTGGCTGATTTTATCAAAAAGCCCCAGAAAAAGAGTAAAGTATCTGATGCAGGTAAAGAACCATAGTCCCCACAACGCGTGGAATCCCCTCCTACACTAGTACAAGAAGAAGCACCAGTGTGAGAAGAAGAACTGGAGAAAGAAGAAGAAAATGACGAAGTAGAAGAAGAAGAGACAAGAGGAGAAGAACCAGACGAAGAAGAAGCAGAAGAACAAGAAGAGGCACAAGGAGAAGAATCTGAAGAAGAAGAGGTGGAATCCCAAAAAGAAGAGGCAGAACCCACAAAAGAAGAAGGAGAAGAAGAAGAAGAAGAAGCAAGAGGAGAAGAATCCACAGAAGAAGAACTAGAGGAGGAAGAACTAGAAGAAGAAGAACTAGAGGAGGAAGAACCAGAAGAAGAGGGATAAGAGGGAGAAGAGTTTCATGATGTAACCAAGGCGGATATGGAGGTCCCTGGGGAAGACATAGCTCCTACCGAAACAGGAAAGGAAAAAGAGTTGGTAACTCCTGCTGCTTGGGTAGCTGAGTTAGAGCTTCAAGTGCAGAATTTAAAGCAGCTTGTAGCCAAAGCGCAGGACGACAAAGAATAGAGCAGAGGAGAATTGACAGCAGAAATCCAGAAGAAGAAAAGATAATTTAAAGTTTGGAAGTACCGAGCTGCACGATGTTTCAGGTGAGTTAAAAAGGTGACAAAGAAGTTAAAGAACATCAGAAAGAAGAAGTTCGAAACAATGCAGGGTGATGACAGTATGCGAGAGCAGGATTGAGCTGGAGTGCTTAAAGTTTTAAAGATTTTTGTAGACGTAAATAGTTGTGTGAGGACATACAAAATTTTAGGGATGGGAGGATGTTAGTCCCCTAATTTTCTCTCTTTTGACCATTTTTTCCTTCCTAAATCATAACCATTTACCATTGTTTTACCTCTCTTATACACCCTCATCTTGCACTAGTCCAAGAACGATGACATATTCTTCATAAACTTTATATTTCATATTTTTAACTTAACTTAGCATTAATTTATTATTTATTACGTGATTTCTTGCTTATAATCACTCTTGTAACTTATTGATATCTCCAATGTTGTTTGATATTCAAGTGCTTACCATGACCGCTGATCCTAGTGCAGGATCAGATCTCACATCGGTGCCAGCACAACAAATATTTGGAGCAGATCCAGACCTCCTTGATCACCGCCTTGTTTTGCGCCGCTTCAGCCATGAAACTGGATATATCTAAAGGAAGAAGAGCTCCAGCTATGATAGTAAGCCAATCCAAAGGTAGCTAAGATCGGAATCATGAAGAATGAACAACTGAAGTTTGGCTACGACCAGTTTTGTTAAACTACCTAATTTTGAAGGCCGGAAGCTAAATTGTATATATCAGTTATGTAATTGGTTAAATGATCCTTTTGGCCTTCGGCCAAGGATCTATATAATGAGGAATGTAAATAGGATGAGATAGTTTTTGATAGAGTTTGTATAAAACAGAGATATAACCAGGGAGGCAGTAACAAGCTTGTATTTTTGTTATCGCCCAAATTTGGGCTGGACTATGTAATCACGCATGTATTTGCCTCTATGAATTAATAAGGGAGCTCCACCTTATGTTTCATGAATTGTATTTCTGTGTTTGAAAGCTGTTGAATTGATAAAGTGTTGAGCAGTGTTTCTATTTGAAAGGGAAACATGCTGGTTGGCTAGGGCCCAGCCAACCCAACACGTTTACCCTATTTTCTATTCTCGTAATTTATGCTTCTACTGCCAAGTGTGATTTAATTTACAACACATGTATTCCTGTTAGAGTGAAAGCAGATCTGCAGCGTGAAGTAGTTAAATTTCCTTTCCCTGCATCTGATTTTGGATTGGTTTTCTCGCTTGGTCCAAGCAAGAGAAATAACCCTACACTAGTGCATGTTGGTGTTCTATTCATTTCCTACATCTGATTTCAGATTGGTTTTCTTGCCTGGTCCAAGCAGGAGAAATAACCCTGCACTAGTGCACATTGGTGTGCTATTCATTTTCTGCAGTTTTGTTTGATTTGGTTTTCCCCGCCTGGTCCAAGCAGGAGAAATGAACCTACACCAGTGCACGTTGGTGTGATACAGAAAGCCTTTTTATTTTACTTCCAGTAGTTTTCTTATTTTCATTAATGCTTCATGACAGGATAAATTATAAGGATTGTTTCTTTATCTATGCACTCTATTAAAATCAGAAACATTCATTTTTATGTGTGCAATTTGATTTCACAACACTTGTAGTAACTAAGCAAATATTTCAAGAATTAAATGCTAAGTGTAATAAGCTCTGTTCTGGTGCAAGAACTAGTTTCTTGCCATGGGATCTGAGTGCTCTAAACTTGATAAAGTTCAAGCCCTTGCAAGAAGAAAAAATATTTTAGTACAAACATCATTTATAGCTTTTGCATAAATCTCTGTTCCTGCACTAGTGCAAGCAGTCTGCATTAGTGCAAGAAGGAAATCTTTACATAAGTAGGCTTGAAGGGCCTATCTGTTGAGACTGCTAAAGTGTCTCTGCTAAAGGAAATACACACTCAGTAGTTAATCAAAAGTTAGCTAGAGTGATTTCCCATTTATTTCTAAATCTATTTTGCAAATGAATTCTTCCTTGTTCCAATCTTAGATTATTTTGATTGTTCAAGTTGCCTTTTTTCTTTCTTTAGTTTGATTCAACAATCTTTCCTTTAAGGAAAGTAGGGATTGACATTAGAAATATTCATACCATCTCTGGCATTTCCTGTGCTTCGTCTCTAAGTTTACAAATCCCCCGGGTTGAAAATTTAAGTGTTGAGGAGTTTTCTTAAGTGTAATTCCTACACCCAACATATACTCAAAGGTACGAGAATCTTCTATAGGGAGGATAAACTTAAGGTCCACAAGATTTGAAGAACTGCAGAGCTATGAAAATAAGAATCAAGAAAAAAACAATGAAGACAAAGGAGCAGTAGGGAAAAGAGGAGATCATCAATGGAGAATGAATGAACCAACCAAAAAACCGAGGTACTTTCATGCACAAACTAATAAGACTTCCAACAATATGCATACCTATTTATTTTATGATCATTGTTATATGTGTCATATTTTTTGACATAAGGTTGTTCATTGTAGAAGGATCAAAGTTGAAAGAGATTAAAATCCTAGACGTAATAAGTATTAGAATTTTAGATCTCAAAATTGTCCCCTCAGAGATGGAAATGCCTTCCGTCCCTTGTTAGTTGATGTTGAGTGTTTCAAATGTCATAATTTGGGGCACAAGGAAAATGAATGCAAATCAGGTTTAAATGCCTATCTAAGTTCAAAAATATTTGATTGGCAACCATCCAAAAGGATAAGGAGAATTGGTAAAAAAAATTGAAAAGAGCTTACAGTGTGGATTTTGTCTATCAGCATATAATCAACAAAAAATATGGTATATGGATAGTGGTTGTTTCAAGCATATGACTGGGGATACAATCGAATTTTTATTGCTAAAATAGAAAGATGAAGGGAATAATTTCATCTTCGAAAACAATTCTCCAACATGAATTAAGGGTAAAGTGACAGATACTCTTGATCAAAACATAAAGGCATAAAATGTGTTGTATGTGGAAGGTCTCAAGCACAACTTACTTAGTGTAACCCAGATATGTGATAATGGCTATGATGTGACATTTGGATCCAAGGACTATGAGATCTACAATATGAAGGATGGAAAGCTAGTAGTAAAGTCAATCCGAACTCACAATAATTTATACATGTTTAGTGACTCTAGAGTAAGTTATTATTATGAAATATAAACATAGCACGATTATGGAATATGAGACTTGGCCGTATGAATTTTGACAGTTTGATAAGATTCAGTAATCTTGGAGTTGTTAGAGGATTTTCAAGACTATCAAGATCTGAGAACTCAACTTGCAAGTCATGTCAACTTTGTAAGAAGACTAGGAAACAATTCAATTCAAAAGAGTTCTCTTCATCTAAACGACTGTAGCTAATTCATACAAATATATGTGGCCCAACCAGAGAAAAATGCCTAAGAGGAAAAAGGTACAATATGTTTCCTATATATGATTTTACTAAGGCCACCTGGATCATGCTTTTAAGAGAAAAATTCGAAGCATCCAAACATTTAAAAAAATTTAAAGCTCAAGTTGAAAATGAGAAAGATCTAAAGATCAAATTCTTAATATCAGACAATGAATGAGAATACACTTCAAAAGAGTTTGAAGAATTATATGAAGAGCACAACATCAGGAGGCAGTATTCAGTGGTTATAACTCCAAAAAAAAATGGAGTAGTGGAGAGAAAGAACAAAATAATTGAGGAAATGGCCACAACAATGTTGGATGAAGCATATGTATCTCACATATTATGGGGAGAAGCAATATAAGCAATAGTGTATCTATAAAATAGAACTCAACTCAGACCTAATAGTAATAAAACTCTCTATGAGTTGTGGAAGGGAAGACCTACATTAGCTAAACACTTCAAGGTGTTTGGGTGTAATCTCTTTATCAAATGCAATGATAACAATATTGGATAATTTTAATCCCACCCTGATCAAGGTATATTACTCGAGTACTTCGCTCAAAGAAAATGATATAAGTGTTACAACAAGCGAAAAAAGAAGATTCAGGATTGCGTTGATGTGATGATATATGAAATGACTTCACAACCTGAGTCTTCTAAAAGAAACATCAACTGATATGGTGAAGTGAATCTAGATATGATCTCCACAGATCAAGAAAAAATATATCCAGATAATGAAGGTGACGAAGCATATACTTGGAGATCAAATACATGATGTTCAGACAAGGAGGAAACTTGTTGGTAGTTTAAGTTGTGTAAATATGGCTCTATTGTCATCAATTGAACCTAAGAATCTCATCAAAGAAAGTGAGGATAAGTTTTGGATGAAAGCTATGAATGAAGAATTTGACCAAATTGAAAAGAATGACACTTGGGAGTCTTATCCACGACCTAAAGAGAAAAATGTCATTGGAACCAAATGGGTTTTAAAAAACAAGTTGAATAAGTAGGGCCAAGTAATTAGGAACAATCCTTGATTTGTCTACAAAGTGTATGCCCAAATAGAAGGGATAAATTTCAAGGAAACATTTTCAACAGTAGAAAGACTGGAAGCTATCAAAATTTTTCTTGCCCTTGTTAGTCATAAACACATCAAGGTATATTAGACAGATGTGAAGTCTGCATTTCTCAATGGACATCTAGAAGAAGAAGTTTACATTGAGTAGCCAGAAGGATTTATGCTCATCAATGATGAAGGGTTTATATGCAAATTGAAAAATTCCTTATATGGACTCAAACATGCTCCCAGAGCTTGGTACGAAACGCTGGATATATACCTTCAGTAGAAAGTTTGTAGGAAATGTATTGTTGACAAAAATTTATACATAAAATCAGAAGGTGACCATCTCCTAATTGTAGTAGTATATGTGTACGACATAATCTTTGAAAGAGACATGGAACAATTCAAGCATCGATTCAAAAAATATATGTAGCCAGATTTCAAAATGTCCATGATCAAAGAGTTTTATTTCTTCCTAGGATTTCAAATCTCTCAATCTCAAAATGGAGTGTTTATCTCCGAATCCAAATACCTTCAAGAAACTGTGAAGAAGTTCAGGTTGGAACATTGCAAGCTAGTTAGCACACTTATGGTTACAGGCTACAAATTGTGAAAATAATATGAGACACTACTCATAAATTAGGCTGAATAAAGATCCATGATAGGAATCTTGTTGTATCTTATAGCTTTGAGCCAAACTTATGCAAGTTTTGGGTCTTTTGGCCAGATTTCAAGCCTTCCCTTGTGAAAGTCATGTTCTTGCTAGATTTTCAAATATACTCAAGGAACAACATAATATGGATTGTGGTATGCTAAGAGAAAAGAATTCAAGTTGAAGGCCTACATTGATGTTGATTGGGCTAGCAATCTTGATGATAGGAAGAGCACCCGAGGTGTAGCTTTCTTCTTGCGAAAATGCTTGGTGTGAGGGGTAAGAAAGAGATAAACCTCCATTTCTTTATCGACTGCTTAAGCAGGGTATATTTCTCCTACCACCTGTTGCATGCAAATTCTACGGATGAAGCAAACTTTGAAATATATTAAGGTAGATTTTTTTGATCCTATTCCAATTATGTGTGATAACACAAGTGCCATTAGTATCTCTAAATATCCAATCATGCATTTAAAGACTAAGCATATTCCTAGCAATTTCCATTTCTTAGGGGAACAAGTTGCATCCAATATTGTAAGACTTGAATGCATGGCCACTAAATATCAACCTGCAGATATCTTTACTTAGCCACTAGAAAGAGAACCCTTTGAATATCTCAAGTAGTAGATAGGAGTTGTGACTTCTCCTTCCAAATGACTCCATTTTGGTGTGTGTGTTGGTAGCTACTCACAATCTACGGTCAATGGAAGAGTAGGATGTGGTGGTTTAGGGGGAGTATTCAAGAGTATCCTTTGTCATTGATGCGAAAGGGGGAGAATGTTATTGGGGCATCTGAGAAAACCATAGCTAGATTTAGGGGGAGGTTATGGTGTTGCCATCAATGCCTTTGGGGGAGATTCTTAGGCAATTGGGTTTGTCTAGATGGCTAGTGGTTGTGAGTGTGTTGGCATTGATGTCAACTGGATTAACATGGTGATTGGGAGTCCTTGAGGAATCCTATGGTAGTTGCAGGATTCTGGTAGAGAATCACAATACTAGCAGGCTTATTGAAAAGCCATAAAAGGATGAGTATAGGTATTGGTAGTCAAGGCTCAAGAGGAATCCTATTGTAGCTGCACACTTCTGCTAGAGAATGACCACAATAGAAGCCTTATAAGAAAAGCCATAAATGATGACTACGTTGAATTGGGGGTCTAGTTTCTTGGCATCATCATTCAGGATGGGAGCCATCTTTCAGGTTGCAAATGGGTTCAAAGACTGCATTAGACAGTCTCTAGCAGAAATTTCTTTGAATAATTTTTCCAACAGTATATGGAAGTTCAATATTCACCATCGGAATCAAAATTTCTTGATTGTTGAATTAACGAGCTTGGAACACTTAAGAGGAGGTGAAATATCGAAACCTAAAGGAAGGAGACTGATTAGAACCTCAGAGAAAATAATTGAGGGAACCTCGAAGAAAATCTCTGATTAGAACCTTGGAATAAAGATCGGATATGAACCTCAGAGTAGGAGAATGATTGAAACCACAGAGAAAATGCTTGATCGAAATCTCAGAGAATAGGTATGATCAGAGCCTCAGAGAAAAGTTTGGATCAGAACATTAGAGAAGGAGACTGATCGGACCTCGGATAAATGGACTAATTGCAACATCGGAGCAAAGAACTAATCAGAACCTCAGAGGAAAGTTTGGATTAGAACCTCAGACAATGATACTTATCAGAGACTCGACATAGGCTATATCAAAGGATGTGGCCATCAAAATCTGAGAACCTCATAATTCCTTACATATTGTAATTTTTTGGAAGCACTGAGGTTCACAAATGAAACAAAATACAAATGAATTTGGCATAGGACTAGGGACAAAGGAGGCTCTTTCTCAATCCTCCTAATAAACACAGTGTTACACTCAAATGGTCCTTAAGATATGAAGTGGAAAATGATGTTGCATGACATGCTAGTATGATGGACAATGTGGCAACTTGTTTTGGAATTTTTTGTGGCCCAATGGGGAAAATCAGGGTAACACGTTTCACCACTCAGGAGGTGCTACGTGGTGAGATGAAACAAGCATGATGTCATATAGTAGGTAAAAAACTCGGAGGTTGATGACCTCGTAACTCCCATGAAAATGGAATTTGAAACATGTTTTGATAAAAGGGGCTCTGATGTTAACTAGCACATGGTCATGTGGAGACCAAAGGGACTAAGGGATAAGTGCCAAGGGGCTAAAGGTATATGAACCATGTGATTTAGTAACATTCCTTTTATATGAGTTAGCATATGTTGTGGCTCTTATGTAACATTACCAAGAATTAAAACGATGAATGGTTTGATATCTAGATATTAAATGCAAATCAACAAAGATAGTTTATGGAGTCAGTGGGATCTGCAGAAAACACTGATACAAGGAAACAAGGACAACGTTCCATAGAAAAGAAACAATGATATGAAGAAAGCCATCTTCTACTTCCTATGCATGTCTTGTAGATTTAAATAAGGAATGGAGTGGCCATTCCTAAGAAGTATCAAGCTCTGTGAAGAAATGAATAAGCATGGTAAGTCAACGTAAAGTGTTTAGGCAGACTGAGATTAAATTCTTAGTATGGAGGATTAGGAAAAAAGCTAGTGAATAACTTAGAAGCCCATACTTATGTTTAATTCCAATAAATAATTCAACCAACAAAATAATTCAACCAACAAAAGAAACAACAACAAAACGAGCCATACAGAGGTTCACTCAGGTAGTGTGGAAACAAGAAACATAGACAACAATGTGTCGTTTGTAGTAGAGGATCAAAACCATCGATTTCCATTGAGAAAAGTGGGGTGTAGAGTGTATTGTGACTATGTTGAGGAGATTGGAGTTGTGAGTGTGCTATGAAGCTAGAGCAAGATAAGAACTCAAGAGAGTGTACTAGAGAGCCTGTGTCAAAGAAGGATGAAAGCTGAGGATATGCAGTTTTGAGAAGAGGATAGAGTCTTATTGTATGAGACAAAGGGAGTCTCTGGAACAGTAAAAGACCAAGAGCAAAAGTTGGTTCCACAACCAACTAGGTTGGTGTTTTCCTCTATTTGTATGTGCCTCTCTTTTCAGTTTGAAAACTGTATGAAAAGTAGAATAATGGCAAGAGGAGGTGGTTGCCTTCATTTAGAAGAGCTTGGTGCCTCTTAGAAAGTAGGTTCTTGCTAACATAAGGGGGTTGGTGCCTCCTGTGAGTGTGTACTCACAAACAAACTGATGTAATTAAGTATGTGCTTAATTCACATGATAAACAAAAAAAAATTGGTGGTTTTTTCACTTTGGGTTTCCATGTGAAAACATATGTGTCAATATGTGTGTGTTGCTCATGTGATAGATTGTATGAACATATGAATTCTTAAGATTGTTGCTCAATTTCGTTATGAATGAATTCTCTCATAAGTAATAGACAATAGAGGAAATAACTAAAAGCATATCCGATAAACATTTATAAGCATCTCATTATTACTGATTTAACCCCCTCTCAATAATTCGTTATTCCTAGAATTGGTACTAGATCCACGCTCCTTCAGGAACATTCTAACCATGGGAAGGTATATATAAGGATTATGTTTAGGCAAGAGAGTCAAGAGGCTTACTCAAGAAGAATATGAGTCTTTGATGGGACAAACTATGCCTTTTGGATAGCAAGGGTAAAAGTGTATGTTATGTCCCTAGGAATACATGTTTGGACTTCAGTGTTAGTATAATACAACGTACTTGATATTCCTCCCACTTGTGTAGATGGAAAATAATTGTATTGAAATAATACTAAAGCCAAGAATTTGATTCTCTTTGTTCTGAGTTAATTATAACTTTTAAAGGTTATGCATTGTATGTTTGCTAAGGATGTGTGGGTAAAGATTAATCAGAGTGATGAAGGAGATGACAAAGTTAAGAAGAATAACTTCAAAACTTAAGAATATTCTTTGAGAGCTTAACAATAAGTGAAGATGAAAGCATAGAAAAATACTTCCTCAGAGTTGATGAAGTAACCAATATGATTAGAGCACTTGGCGAATAAGTAAAAGATGATATGATTACTCATAAAATATTAAGATATCTCCCCATGAGACTTCATGCCAAAGTATCAGCTATAGAAGAAATAGCTAATTTAAAAGATCTCAAAATGAACCAATTACTTGGTACTCTAACAACCTATGATATGAGAGTTGGAAGAGATAAGTTTGAAGCTAAGAAAGTAGCATTCAATGTATCTAAAAAGGCCAAGGAGTACAAATATCATCAAGACTTCTCCAGCTATGAATCTAATCAGGAGTTGGCATCATTGGCCAGGAAAATGAAGTGTGGCTCAGGAAAATATAAAGGTAAGTTTCCCTTCAAATGTTTTGATTATGGAAGAGTTGGAAAATTTTCTTCCAAATTCCCCAAGTTACAAAGAAACGGTTAAAAAGGAATATGATCAGAAACTTGGAAACAAATCTAAAAAACATCAAAAGAGAACGTTATATAAGGAAAAGGAGCTCTACTCCTAAGGGGATAGCTCAACACCAGACTGAGATAACAAAAAATATTCATAGGATGATTCATATAAGTATTTACTTACGTATTTTGGAATAAACTCAAAGAAACAAATTACTATTGACCCTGAAGAGGAAGAAGAATAAGGAGTAGTGGACCTTGAAGGGGAACTCATCAGTGCTCTTGATGAGTTAGAGAAAGAAAGGAAAAATAATAAGGAATTGAAGGAACAACTACAAAATGCTAAAGAAGGTATGTATAACTCTGATAATGATGATTTTTTTTATAAAAAAGGAAAGCTTGAAGAATCTATTCATATAAAATATAGTTTAGTCCTTCTACTAGAAGGAAAATGAGGAACACGTGATAAACTAGAAGAAGAGTACAAGAAATTAAAACAAGAGTTGCTCAATATAAGGAAGGAAATGATGTCAGAAACATGCAAAGATGAATTATGTCCTTGAACTTTAAACTAGAAGAATATAAATATAAGGAAGAGTTTCTTCAAGATTTGATTCATGAATGGGAAGAGAACTGTCAGAGTCTTGAGGCACATGTTCTCTCTCTAAGAATGGATCTTGAGGGAATAATGACTGAGAATGGTTTAAATGGAAAATTTGCAATAGGAACAAGGAAATCATATCATATTCTAAATGGCCAAAGACCCTCAAGAATCAAAATAGGTCTGGGATTCTCAAAGACACAAGAATATTATATAGGAATGATAAAATTTATGTTCGCAAGTTTGAAGAACCATAGAGATATGCAAAGAAGCATCAAGAAAATGTAGAATTTTCTCTAAAAATCAGCTAGCTCACTAATATCATGTAGAAATTTCACCTAAAAATCAAACTGATACATGCAATGTACTAAAGCATAATACTAAATCTACATCTACCATAAACTTTGCGGAAGATTAATTGAACATGAGCAACATGAACACATATAACTAATAAGAAGGAATCATTCACACATAACACAAAAGAATTTATCCGAGAAAAGCACCAGCCTAAAACTCCTTCTCTGTATTATCAATCAAGTGGAAATCCTCAACAACATACAAAAAGAATTAGCTCAAAAGCTATCCTACTCTCTCTGTACTCTGATGATGTAGCTCATAGACTACCTAGGCCACAAGTCCTCCAGGCCCCTATTTCCTTGTGAAATTTTGATTGGGGTCCAATTACATAACATGTGTGAATTGGCCCTAGTCATACCTGCTGTCAACCTCAGGTGCAACTGTGCAATCTTTAAGGACAAAGATTCCTCCTGCATGTGTGGAATATTCACAAGGAATATCTTAGCATATGATAGTACATTTTCCCTCATCTAATCTCAACTAGGTCTCTGTCTGAACTGCCATGCATTAGTTATCCATGAGAGAATACTCAGTTATCTGAAAAACCAGTAGTCACATGCATGCAAGCATTAACTAACTGCATCTCATTAATTTAACAACTTGTTAAATTAATCTAATTGGACTTGACTAAGTTAAACTAAGTCAACTGATCCTCTCAATATATAACTCATCCTTAATTCCTTAATCAGTGGAGCAAATCAGGACACATTCCCTAATCAGTGGAGAAATTATTGCATGTTCTCACAAAGACTTCAAGTTTAAGTTTCCATAACTAATTAACTCATGGAGAATTAATTAATTAATATTTTAACTGCTGATAAGACCATATTCAAATTTTACTTCCTATTTTAGACCAGAGAATACCTAAAAATAGGAATCCAACCTGCAATGCTAACAATAGAACTTCTATTTTTAGCACTTCCGTTTTTCATTCCCTATTTCCCAATCCAACATTGATGCCCAAACTGCTATTTTAGCAATGCTATTTTTAGCAGTTCTATTTTTAGCAATTTCTTGTTGCCAATTTTCAACACTCCCCCTAAACAGGAAAGGCTTCCTCTCGAACCTGATCCTATACCTCTAGAATGTTCTGCATGAAACACATCTACCAAGTGTGGTTGCTCCAGCAATGCTCGGAACAAGAAAAAACTCCCAAATGACCTCTCTGTTGGGCTAGAAACATACTCTGACGGTGAAGCTCTACCTGCTACTAACAATTGCTCCCTCTATGACCTTTGTGCTAATGCAACATCTCCATGCATCTTACACTGTTGCACCCTTCTCTGTGCTACCCTGCACTGTGCAACACACTTATGTCTCTCGCATTGTTGCAGCCTGCATGCTCTACATTGTCCTAGGATTCCATGCACTGTAGCTCTCTCTCCCGCTCCATCTGCATTTGTCTCTACCCAATCAGTCAGTTCTACTACTCCTCATTGGGGCTCCCATAGCAAAGCCGAATCAAAGAGGTTGTGTACTTCAAGGATCCTGCCCCTCCTCCTTGGGACGATCACTCTACATCGCCCCACCTCCTACCTGGAGGTATGGTTGTATGTGATCCCTCAGCCCACCTGGCTCGAAGTTTCCCCCTACTAGAGGTCTTCGTATGAGTAGATGTCTCTACTCGATCTCCACTCAGCTTCCCCTGTTGTGGTTGCTCCACAACTTCCTGAAGTTGTTGCACCAATAGTTGCTCCTCCACAATCGTTTGAGACTTCTTCTTGCACTACATGTTGAGAGGTAATATACCCTCCCTCTCAACCACCAAGTCTCCATCAGTTGCCTTGCTGCTCAAGGCTTTGCATGCATCTTGAACCTCAAGAGAATATAGGTTCTTGACCCGTGAACTGATCTACTTCACCTGTCTAGTGATGATGTGTCTAAGGAAAACCTTTCTCTTAATGAAGACTACATCATAGCCTATGTCTTCCAGCATTGCAATCGACATTAAGTTTCTCTTCAGTCCTACTACATACTTGACATTAGTCAAGGTAAGGCAAGCACCATGCTCCCTCTGAAAAATAATCATGCCTACACCTGAGATAGTATAGTTTTCATCATTACCCATCACTATGAGTATCTAGAGATCTTTCTCCTCCAATTTATTGAACAAAATCTTGTCGTCGGTCATGTGGAAAGAAGCTCCATTGTCAAGAAACTGACCACTTCCCACCATGGATGAAACCATGCATGTGAAGAGTGTGAAATCAAACTCGAACTATGAAGCAAGTGCCTCACCTTCAGATCCTTCCCTCGATCCCTTATTGGATTTCCTCAGTGGAAAATTTGTAACAAAATGGCCCACATCATGACAACGAAAGCATTGCACTTTCAATTTTTCAACCTTCTTCCCACCATGGGAACAATTGGACTCGGAAAGAGAAACCTTATCATTCCCCTTCTTCACCTTACTCGTTAAGGCACAATTTTCTTCATTGTCCATAGATGAAGAACCATCTCTGGTGCTCCATCTGATCTCCTCCTCCATCAAATCTAGCCATAGTCGTTCCCAATCTGACAGTTTATCCCTTTCATTCAATGAGTCCTAGTAGCTATGCCAGCTCTTGGGAAGGACAAGGAGTGCTAGACTCACCATATCATCATCAGCAATCACGACCCCTACACTTTCAAGCTCATCCTTGCATGAGGTGAGCTTGTTCAAATGCATAGAGATCATATGATCCTTTTCACACTTGATCTTTCGAAGTTTGTCCTTAAATGCCAGCTTCCTCTGATCACTACTATTCTTATAAATATCTTTCAATGTCTTCCACATAGAAAATGAAGTCTCCTTCCCATGGAGGCTCCAGATGATGTGATCTCAAACTCCCTCTAAGAGGATTCTCCTAGCTCTAGCCACACACTTCTTCCATTTCGCTAGTTGAGTAGCATCATTCGGCTTCGAGACTTCTTGATCGATGAAGTCCTTAGGGCCATTATCTTCTAATACTGCCTCCATGTGATCCTTCCAAGCTATATAATTCAAACTGCCATCAAGGGCATATTCCAGTCTCAAACCATAGAACGCCATTGGTGGAATAGATGCGATAAAAACTCAATTCAATATTCAGAAACCACAAACTTCTTCCTTCTTGTCTACTATTCTTCCTTGATCACTTGTGCTCTGATACCATGTAGAATTTTCTCTACAAATCAGCTAGCTCACTGATATCATGTAAAAATTTCACTCGCAGATCAAACTGATATATGTAATGTACTAAAGCATAATACTAGATCTACATCTAACATAAACTTTGCAAAAGCTTAATTGAACATGAGCAACATCAAGCATGAACACATATAACTGATAGGAAGGAATCAATCACACATAACACAAAAGAATTTATCTGGGAAAAGCACCAGCCTAAAACCCCATCTCTGTATTATCAATCAAGTGGAAATCCTCAACAACATACAAAATGAATCAGCTCAAAAGCTATCCTGCTCTCTCTGTACTCTGATGATGTAGCTCATAGACTACCTAGGCCGCAATATATAGGCCACAAGTCCTCCAGGCCCCTATTTCCTTGTGAAATTTTGATTAGGGTCCAATTACATAACATGTGTGAATTGGCCCCAGTCATACCTGCTGTCAACCTCAGGTCCAACTATGCAATCTTTAAGGACAAAGATTCCTCCTGCATGCAAGGAATATTCACAAGGAATATCTTAGCATCTGATAGTACATTTTCCCTCATCTAATCTCAACTAGGTCTCTGTTTGAACTACCATGCATTAGTTTTACATGAGAGAATACTTAGTTATCTGAAAAACTAGTACTCACATGCATGCAAGCATTAACTAACTGTATCTCATTAATTTAACAACTTGTTAAATTAATATAACTGGACTTGACTAAGTTAAACTAAGTCAACTGATCCTCTCAATATATAACTCATCCTTAATTCCTTAACAAGTGTAGCAAATCAAGGACACATTCCCTAATCAGTGGAGAAATTATTGCATGTTCTCACAAAGACTTCAAGTTTAATTTTCCATAACTAATTAACTCATGGAAATTTAATTAATTAATATTTAACTGCTGATAAGACCATATTCAAATTTTACTTCCTATTTTAGACCAGAGACTACCTAAAAATAGGAATTCAACCTGCAATGCTAAAAATAGAACTTCTATTTTTAGCACTTCCATTTTTCATTCCCTATTGCCCAATCCAGCACTGATGCCCAAACTGCTATTTTAGTAGTGCTATTTTTAGCAGTTCTATTTTTAGCAATTTCTTGTTGCCAATTTTCAACACTCCCCCTCAACAAGAAAGGCTTCCTCTCAAACCTGATCCTATACCTCTGGAATGTTTTGCATGCAACACATCTACCAAGTGTGGTTTCTCCAGCAATACTCGGAACAAGAAAAAACTCCCAACTGACCTCTCTGTTGGGCTAGAAACATACTCTGACGGTGAAGCTCTACCTGCTACTAACAATTGCTCCCTCTATGACCTTTGTGCTAATGCAACATCTCCATGCATCTTACACTGTTGCACCCTTCTCTGTGCTACCCTGCACTGTGCAACACACTTATGTCTCTCGCATTGTTGCAGCCTGCATGCTCTACGCTGTCCTAGGATTCCATGCACTGTAGCTCTCTCTCCCGCTCCATCTGCATCTGTCTCTACCCAATCAGTCAGTTCTACTACTCCTCATTGGGGCTCCCATAGCAAAGCCGAATCAAAGAGGTTGTGTACTTCAAGGATCCTGCCCCTCCTCCTTGGGACGATCACTCTACATCGCCCCACCTCCTACCTGGAGGTATGGTTGTATGTGATCCCTCAGCCCACCTGGCTCGAAGTTTCCCCCTACTAGAGGTCTCCGTATGAGTAGATGTCTCTTCTCGATCTCCACTCAGCTTCCCCTATTGTGGTTGCTCCACAACTTCCTGAACTTGTTCCACCAATCGTTGCTCCTCCACAATCGTCTGAGACTTCTTCTGGCACCACATGTTAATATACCCTCCCTCTCAACCACCAAGTCTCCATCAGTTGCCTTGTTGCTCAAGGCTTTGCATGCATCTTGAACCTCAAGAGCATATAGTTTCTTGACCCGTGAACCGATCTGCTTCACCTGTCTAGTGATGATGTGTCTAAGGAAAACCTTTCTCTTACTGAAGACTACATCATAGCCTATGTCTTCCAGCATCGCAATCGACATTAAGTTTCTCTTCAGTCCTGGTACATACTTGACATTGGTCAAGGTAAGGCAAGCACCATGCTCCCTCTGAAAAATAATCGTGCCTACACTTGAGATAGTATACTTTTCATCATTACCCATCACTATGAGTATCTAGAGATCTTTCTCCTCCAATGTACTGAACAAACTCTTGTCGTCGGTCATGTGGAAAGAAGATCCACTGTTAAGAAACTGACCACTTCCCACCATGGATGAAACCATGCATGTGAAGAGTGTGAAATCAAACTCAAACTATGAAGCAAGTGCCTCACCTTCAGATCCTTCCTCCGATCCCTTATTGGATTTCCTCAATGGAAAATTTGTAACAAAATGGCCCACATCATGACAACGAAAGCATTGCACTTTTGATTTTTCAACCTTCTTCCACCATGGGAAGAACTGGACTCGGAAAGAGAAACCTTATCCTTCCCCTTCTTCGCCTTACTCGTTAAGGCACAATTTTCTTCACTGTCCATGGATGAAGAACCATCTCTAGTGCTCCATCTGATCTCCTTGTCCATCAAATCTAGCCATAGTCGTTCCCAATCTGGCAGTTTATCCCTTCCATTCACTGAGTCTTAGTAGCTATGCCAGCCCTTGGGAAGGACAAGGAGTGCTAAAATCACCATATAATCATCATCAGTCACGACCCCTACACTTTCAAGCTCATCCCTGCATGAGGTGAGCTTGTTCAAATGCATAGAGATCATGTCATCCTTTTCACACTTGATCTTTCGAAGTTTGTCCTTAAATGCTAGCTTCCTCTGATCACTACTATTCTGATAAATATCTTTCAATGTCTTCCACATAGAAAACGAAGTCTCCTTCCCATGGAGGCTCGAGATGATGTGATCTCAAACTCCCTCTAGGCGGATTGTCCTAGCTATAGCCACACACTTCTTCCATTTCGCTAGTTGAGTAGCATCAGTCGGCTTCGAGACTTCTTGATCAATGAAGTCCTTAGGGCCATTATCTTCTAATACTGCCTTCATGTGATCCTTCCAGGCTATATAATTCGAATTGCCATCAAGGGCATATTCCAGTCTCAAACCATAGAATGCCATTGGTGGAATAGATGTGATAAGAACTCAATTCAATATTCAGAAACCACAAACTTCTTCCTTCTTGTCTACTATTCTTCCTTGATCACTTGTGCTCTGATACCATGTAGAATTTTCTCTACAAATCAGCTAGCTCACTGATATCATGTAGAAATTTCACTTGCAGATCAAACTGATATATGCAATGTACTAAAGCATAATACTAGATCTACATCTAACATAAACTTTGCAGAAGCTTAATTGAACATGAGAAACATCAAGCATGAACACATATAATTGATAAGAAGGAATCAATCACACATAACACAAAAGAATTTATCTGGGAAAAGCACCAGCCTAAAACCCCATCTCTGTATTATCAATCAAGTGGAAATCCTCAACAACATACAAAAAGAATCAACTCAAAATCTATCCTACTCTCTCTGTACTCTGATGATGTAGCTCATATACTACCTAGGCCTCAATATATAGGCCACAAGTCCTCCAAACCCCTATTTCCCTGTGAAATTTTGATTGGGGTCCAATTACATAACATGTGTGAATTGGCCCCAGTCATACCTACTCTCAACCTCAGGTCCAACTATGAAATCCTTGAGGACAAAGATTCCTCCTGCATGCAAGGAATATTCACAAGGAATATCCTAGAATCTGATAGTACACTGTCCCTCATCTGATCTCAATAGGGTCTCTTTCTGAACTTCCATGCATCAGTTATCCATGAGAGAATACTCAGTTATCTTAAAAAGCAGTAGTCACATGCATGCAAGCATTAACTAACTCTATCTCATTAATTTAACAACTTGTTAAATTAATCTAACTAGACTTGACTATGTTAAACTAAGTCAACTAATCCTCTCAATATAGAACTCATCCTTAATTCCTCAATCAATGGAGTAAATCAAGGACACATTCCCCAATCAGTGGAGAAATTATTGCATGTTCTCACAAAGACTTCAAGTTTAATTTTCCATAACTAATTAACACATGGAGAATTAATTAATTAATATTTAAACTATTGATAAGACCATATTAAAATTTTACTTCCTATTTTAGACCAGGGACTGCCTAAAAATAGGAATCCAACTTGCACTACTAAAAATAGAACTTCTATTTTTAGCACTTCCATTTTTCATTCCCTATTGCCCAATCCAGCGCTGATGCCCAAACTGCTATTTTTAGCACTTCTATTTTTAGCAATTTCTTGTTGCTAAATTTCAACAGAAAAAATCAATCAATACAAAAGAGAAGTAGGGAAAATAGGAGATCATCAATGGAAAATGAATCAATAAGACAGAAGATCGAGGTAATTCCATGAACAAACTCATAATACTTCCAACAATAGGCACACCTATTTATTTTATGGTCATTGTTATAAGTGTCATATTTTTGGACATAAGGTTGTTGATTGTAGAAGGAGCAAAGTTGAAAGAGATGAAAATCCTAGATATAATAAGTATCGGAATTTTAGATATTAAAAATCTCGCCTCAGAGATCGGAATGTATTCTCTCCCATTTTAGGTGATGTTGAGTGTTTCAAATGTAATAAATTTGGGCACAAGTAAAATGAGTGGAGAAGCAGGATTGAATACCTATCTAAGTTCCAAAATATTCAAGTGTCAGCCATCCAAAAGGATAAGGAGAATTGGAAATGAAAAACTAAAAAGAACTTGCAATGTGGACTTTCTCTATGAGCACATAATCAAGAAAATAGATGGTATGTGGATAGTGGTTGTTCCAAGCATATGATGGGGGATAAAAGAAATTTTTTGTTGCTAAAATAAAAATATAGAGGGAATAATGTCACCTTCAGAAACAATGCTCCAACAAGAATTAACAATAAAGGGATAGTTAGCCTTGATCAAAACATAAAGGCACAAAATGTGTTGTATGTGAAATTTCTCAAGCACAACGTGCTTAGTGTAATTGAGATGTGTGATAATGACTATGACGTGACCTTTCGATCCAAGGACTGTGAGATTCAAAATATAAAGGATGGAAATCTAGTAGGAAAAGTAATCAAAACTCACAACAATGTGTATGTTTTCGATGACTATAGAGTAAGATGCTATCTAAGAAAGAAAAATGAAGCACATTTATGGCATAATAGACTTGGTCATATGAATTTTGATATTTTGATAAGAGTCATCAAACCTAGAGTTGTGACAGGATTCCTGAGACTGTTAACACCTGAGAACTCAATTTGCACGTCATGTCAATCTGGTAAGCAGAATAGGACCCAATTCAAGTCAGAAGGGTTGTCATTTTCTAGACCACTGGAGCTAATTAGGATAGATATATGTGGTCAATCTAGAGAAAAATTCCTAAGAGGAGAAAGGTACTTTATGTTTCTCATTGATGATTTTACCAGGGTGTTAAGGGACAAAGTCCCCTAGGGCTTTGGGTCAGAACCCTAGCAGAGAAAGAGTAATCTACAACAAGAAACAAGAATATAACTTAGTCAAAATGCTTAAATGAACGAACTATGCGAGGATGTGCATACCCAAGAGTCCTTCGTTTGGGTAGTTCCAGCCAAGGTCCAAACCCTCTGCAACTCCTCACGATCTTTGAACGCGCAAAACAACCAATTCAAAGGCACATAGCAGCATATAGATATAGCATTATAGTGAAATCAACTTTATGACATATAAGTAGATGGTTAGTTATACATTGAAATAGCCATTCATATATAAACCATAATAATAACATCATATGCATGAACAAAGTTGATATTAGGAACAAGATAGCATTTCTTTTTATTGCAGATAACCACAATAAAACATAAAAAGAGTTCACCTAAGTCTTCCTCTTTTGGCTCCAAGAGGAACCATTCTCCAGGTCTGTCCAATCCTAGTCTTCAATAGGCTCCTTCCATAACCAACGCAGGTATGTCTCCGACAAGTGAAAGGATATCAACTCTCAAGGAAATAAGGGTTTCCTGAACTTGGGGAAGTGCTTGAAGCATATGGATCTTTAGACTTGATTAGGGGATAATCTCAATAGAGTATTTCTATACTTTCTCTCCCCCTTAAGGCCTTCCCATTGAAGTCTTTTTATACTTCTCCCAAAGTATTTTTTTAGTTGGGAAACAGTTGGGAACAATTGGGCCATGGGCACTAATAGGTAATCAATAGGTAAAACCCGTGATATCCACCCATAATTAAGGAAATTTAAACTTTTTAAGTGTTTTAACACATATACGCGGATTGGGTATATATTGACCCACATGTACGCGCATTTAATACAGGGAAAAGTCATGTATAGGGAGAAAAAAATTGTTTTTTAAATATTTGGACCAAGTCTCGAAGGAGGGGTTTCCCTAGGCCATAAATCAAGCATCACAAATACCAAGAGTGATATTTGGAGCTATAATAGATGCCCCTTAATAAATGAGGTCAGAAGGGGTACATGATGGCCGAAATGTATTAAGTACATGGAAAGGAAACCTGTCAAAAACTGAGAAGGACTTCACCAGATTTCAGCCTGCCAAGCCAGAAAAGAAGATCAGAAAGAAACAACTATCTAAGGTGGGTGTACCCATGCTCAGAGAAATTAAAGCATGTACGCATATCAAGTACAAGCGGATGCACTATGTATACAAGTATAAAGAATTGGAAGTACATAATGGATCACCTGATCATGATCGAACAAGTACATGTCTGAATATCACATATAAGAAGATAATCAATGAAGCTAAAGGATAAAGTTGATCATTGATGTCAAAAATTGATCCCAGTAGCACCAAAGGAACATGATGGAATAAGATGATACTACATCACAACTCGGATATCAGCATATAGAATCTCGCTATGAAGGACTGCAACATATAATGTGGAATGGTGCCAACTAGTAGCAACAGGAGCAACTGACAAGTGAATCAAAGAATGTTGATGCAACCTGAGGTCTTCACCAACCGCCGTGGTACATTTCTACACAGTGGGAATAAATGATCTGAAGTTGACCATGTGAGAAATCATTTGATTATCGGCCATTGATGTATACCATTAACAAATGCGATACTACTCACTGAGAATGATAATGAGAGTCAAGGTACCCAGTACAATCTAACAAGTGTTAATAGATGATCTTAAGTCGAACATCTAGAAGAATCTATCAATTAGGAGACAATGATGGTTTCCCACTATTGATAGTGAAGGATCTGCCACTGATGACTGCAAACCCCAAGGTACTGCCAAATGGACTCTAGACCTTTGCTCACGAGAAATGAGTCGTAGTCAATAGGGAAAGATCTGCTAGAAGGAAGGCATTAAGGCATCCTTCATCAATCTAGCACGAGTGTAACCCATAGACCAATAATGTGGAAGAAATCGGACGAAAAAATATGTAGTAACCCGACCGAAGCATGTTTCTGGCGTACACAAGATGTAGCTAGCGCACAATAGAAACCCTCTGAACCAACCAATAATGAAATCTGACATAAAGGCGAGGTATCCACCAATAGGGTCAAATGGAAACCAAGGTACTGCATGAATCCCAATGTGTGATAATGAAAGTTGATGTCCAACACAATGGAAACCACTCAGTCAAAGACCCATGATACTGATCGATGTTGAGCACAAGGTATCCTATCAATAATGAAAATAGGTTCAGGGTGCGGCTCTAGGCCTGTCCTCAGAGCAAGATGTCATTGTTGATAAGGACAAGACTCGCCACCAAAAAGTCAATGGAGACCTTCTCAAACCGGCACGAGTAAAGGACCATATAACTGACATGATGCCAAACAAGATACTGATAACCAGGGATGGCCAACTGAAAATAGGTCAAGAGACACCACATAGAGGTTGATTTAGGCTTACTTTCCTTGAACAAAAGCAAGACTCAAATGATGACTATGTGGAAGCATATGATAACTCTGTATAATCTCATCATACAGGAGGCACGAATGAACTCTCCATATGATTGGAAGAGGTAACCAATCGGAGGAGAACTAACTCAATAAAAAGGTTAAGGCGTACCTAAGTCAAGTTAAATCCCACCCAAATGGAGGAGATACTTTGTTCGAGTGCTTTGTTCAAGGGCAACATGACTGACTATAGTTGCCAATAATAAATGGAAATGTTGTCCCGTTCCCGCTCTTTTTGGAATATATAATTTTTTTTGTCTTTTTCTTTAAGCTTGAAAAAGAATAAAATAATGCTATAGTACAGTGGAAAGAACGAGTGTCAGTAAACAGATGATCTATTTCCTCAGATAGGAACAATCCTATGCTCAATTCAAGGAGGTGAAATTGGTCAAGGACACTCAAAGGCATGTTCCTTCCATGGGTCTCAGGGTGTGTCAAGTTTCAGAAGCTAAGGGATTGCAATTTTGATTTTGCAGACGTCATGGTCAAAAAGTGGCTTAAACACAAGTCCAAGTGAAGTTGGCTCAAGGCCAAAAGGTGAAAATGGTCAAAATGCAATGCACAAGTACAACTCAACACAAAGGAGCCTCTAGGGTATAAGGCCAGAACAAAATGAAGAAGCAAAGAGGAATGAGTCTTCAATGCACATGTCATGGCGGGACTAGAGAGGACTCCTGAGCCTACTCAATGAAGCAACATGGGAAACCAATGTTAGTGAGGTGTTAACTACGATGCCCATGAAAAGGATGGCTCTACCATGGTGTCATGATTTAAAAAGTCGGCAAGTGAAGATGGTTTACGAATCATAACGCGATGGGATCTACCCTGTGGCAAGTGTATGGACAAATGGAGGCTAGTATGCAAAATGAAACGGAAAAAATGGCTTCCCTAACCTATATGCCAGTGAGTAAATGATACCTACCATGACGGGTCAGCAATCATGGAACCGATGTGAAATTGCCGAAGTACCCTCCAAAAAGTCTAGAAAAACAACCTTTTCCTGACAATCCATGCTCACAAGTTAAAGATTCATGAGACGAAAAAATCAAGTTTTGAATTTTTTTTTGACATTTTCAAAGCCTATAAATTGATTTTTTGACTCACCATTGTTATCATTTGTGTTGAGAGCAAAAGCTATGGAGATTCTACAAACTTGTCCCCCAAAGAATTCGACCATTCAAATTGACTCAAAATCATCAGGTAACACCCAAATCTAGCTTGCATTCATTTGTGATTATGTTTAGAAATTTTAATTGAGGTTTTACCATTGGAAATTATGTTAAAAATTTCAACGCGGCATATACGCAGGTTGGATATGTGCGTATACGCAGGCCCTACATGCGACTGTGTATGAAATGGACCCACGTATATGCAGTTTGAAATTAAAACATAAAAAAGCTAATGGTTGAATTTGATTTTCTTTCAGGATGACAATCACATGGATGGAAAGGGAGCATTCTCCTATTCATGATGATGTTATGAATGATCAACAGGCCTTAGATGCATTGAGGGGACACAGATTATTAAAATTTTTCAAAATGCCAAATATGAAGGCAAATACCCGCTTGCTTGAAATGTTAATCCACTATTGGAGTATCGAAGATGATGGATTTATGATTGATCAAATGCCTTTAAGGATAGAGATAGAAGATATTTGCTTTATCACTAGTCTCTCCCAGAGAGGAGAAGTTTTACATTTAACAGGCTGGTCAAGAGGTAGTCTTTCAGTGGAAGACTACATACACATATACTGTTCGGGACATCCGAAGAAGATTGGAAGCCAAATTCCAATAAAACATGTAGAGAGTTTGTCCCTAAGGATCACACTGTTCACCATAGCCAGGATAAACGGATCAGCCTCATTGCACCAAGTGTCATGACTATCTGTGAGCTTGGCCGTAGATTGTCTCACTACTGTGTTTGACTGGTGTACACCTCTTCTTACCAATATGAAGAGCCAATTATCCTCCATTCAGAAAGGATAGACCAAAAACTTCAGATATGGGACCATATTGTGCTCCTTCTTCTTTGAGAAGGTTCCAGGGTTACGTTCCAGAGTATCAGTTCCTATTAGTAGCCCCTGACATCCTCAAATGGGTAAGTGGGCCGACGTGATCAAATGCCTTGGAGGAGGAGACATACCGAGGACTGCTTTTGATGATGATTTCTTCTCCTGGTGGGAGCAGAAAATCATCGTTGTGGACGACTATCACTATGCTAGCATGGACTTCAAGGGAGATCTAGATCTAGCACTGCCACCATACGCAGCATGGGGAGAGAGAGGTAACCATTTTTTAAACATTTATCAATTTTTATGATTTTTTATGTTTTTCAAATATGAAAATGAACTTAAAGATATTTTTGATGGGATTAAATGACTGATATAATGGTCATGTTCCAGATGTGGGTCCAGTACGACTAGACAGATTTCTACAGCATAGGCATCACAGAAGAGGTTCCAAAGAGACATCTACAGAGACTAAGAGAGTCTTATATGCGGTCCAACGAAACTTGGTGATACTGACTCACCGGGTACCGATGGAGGCCGTAGAAGATCTACCAGAGGATATGCAGTGTCGCATGGTAGGAGTGCCATGCGATTGGATTTGCCTTTTTCAGCGTGTGGCCAAAGCAGTCGTCACCTACTTAGCTGCTCATCCTGAGCCGGGTCATTAGATGTACTGGACATGATTATGGGCATTTTAGTCCAAATTTTGTATATTATTTTTTAAACACTTTATGTACACATGGGCGATTTTATGATATATATATATATATACATTTTTTACTTTTTGATGTTTATTTTTATCTTGTTGAATGAATGATGTGCCAATCTAAAGCTCAATTAGCGATAGAATCTGCTAATGAATTGTCAGATCGTGGAATGTGCAAATAAGTAATATAAACAAATGATCTTTGCAACATCCTCACTCTCAAATATTGGTGATATAAATAAGGATCCCAAACCTGATAAATGTTAATTAATTGTGACACTACCAGTTGTGAACCAAGACACACTACCAATGAATTGATTCCATAAGATATAGCTTCGGATAGTAAATTAATGATGGTAGTATAGTCAGCCATATTATTCGATGCAGGACCAATACATACTCCCCTTGACACCATCAACTGACCAGTTGGATAATAAATCACCCAAGTTGTGGAAGCGAGGTTCTAAGTGTGCCAATTAGCACCATTGACGAATCCAAAATAGGCCAAGTCATCCATCAACACCTGCCAAAGAAGATCAAAAAAATGTCGATATCACAAAAAACTCCCGATAAGATATGTACAAAAATACAAAATATACAAAGAAGCCATTGCTTGGCCAAAACCTAAGCAAATTACTTCTTGAGATAGAGCCTGTTTCGGGCTTCTGCCAACTTGTTCCTTTCAAAGTTGACTAATTCATAAGCCCCTTTTCCTAAAACTCATTTCACTATAAAGGGACCGTACCACATAGACTTGAATTTTCCTACCCCCAAGGCATCTTTATCTTGATTGTAGTCCAAGAAAAGGTTGCGTTCAAAAAACAATCGAAGACAGACAACTTTATCATACTGAGTTTTAACCCTTTTCTTATGAGCCTCATTAATTATGGTGGCATCTCGACGTTGCTCATCGAGATGTTCCAAATGAAGGAGGCGCTCTTTGAGACTATAGGTCTCTGGAAGGAGCTCAACAACCAGCTTAAGGGATGGAATTTCGTACTCAATGGGAAAAATAGATTCCAACCCATAAACTAACTGAAAAGGTGTAAAACCGGTGGCAGTCTTTACGGAGGTTCAGTATGCCCAAAGAGCTAGATACAACATGAGATTCCAATTGGAATGATTTTTGTCAATTGTCCTTTGGAGGAACATCTTGAGGGATTTATTCACAACCTCGACCTATCCATTGGCCTGAGGATAATACGAAGATGAATGCTCCTGCCGGAAACCCAATTTAAGAGCTAATTCGGACATCAGTTGGTTCTAGAAATGACTACCACGGTTAGTGACAATCTCTCTTGGGATACCGAACTGTGATATAATCTGATTGAAGAGGAACAAAGTTGTTGTTTCACTATCATTTTTATAAGTGGGCATGGCCTTATCCCACTTTGTGAATTAGTCTACGACCACCATAATGTACTTGTGATTCGCTACTGAAGGTGGATTAAAAGTAGTAAATTAAATACCCCACTTTGTAAAAGGATCGACAGTAACAACAGGGAAAAGAGGAGTTGGATGCGCGCACATATTCCAAGTATAGAATTGACAATCGTGGCAATGTTTGACCGCTTCAACACAATATTTGAAAAGTGAAGGCCAAAAGTAGCTAGAACGCAAGATTTTTTGGGCTGTAGCAAGCCCTGAAAGATGACCACCACAAGCTCCACTATGGCAATCATTAAGCACAGAATCTGCTTCCTCTAAGGTTAAACAATGCTTAAGGATTGAATCAACTCCTCGATGATATAATGTATCACCAATGATGACATAGTTCTTAGCCAGGTGACGTAATTTTCGACGTTCATCCTTAGAGAAATCAGGGGGAAACTTCGAAGTATGGAGATAGATAACGATATATCCATACCAGGGGTCTTGTGAAGAGATGAGGAATATATGTTTGTCGAGAAAACTCCCCTCATAAATAGTATCTTCTCCACAAGGTAGCTCGGAAATTAAATCCACAAAAACCAATGATTTCATAGACTTGGCTGACAAGAACTCGAGATCGACTTCTTGTAAAATAACAATCCATCGATTGTATTTTCCCCCAATCACTCATCTACTGAGGACAAATTGGAAGGGATTGACCATCGCTAAGACAAATGTTTCGCGTAGAAAAATTTAATGGCAAAGCCGCTGGACATCATGGATAGTTGCCAAGGCCAACTTCTCAACTAGAGAATAGCGTATTTCAGGGCCTACCAGGCCTCTGCTCAAGTAGTAAATCATATTCTCTACAGGAGCATCATCTTGCTGAATGAGAACTGTACCTATGGTTGATTATGCAACTGAAAGATATAAAAGGAAATCTCTACCATAATCTGGTGGACTCAAAAGCGGGGTAGAGACTAATGCTTTCTTCAAGGCATCAAAATATCGTTGCGCAAAGTCATCCCATACAAATGGAACTCCTTTCCTTGGCAAATGCATAAATCCTTTAGTTATCTTATCATAATTTGCTATAAACTATCTTAAGAAATTTGCCTTCCCCTGAAGACTTTGAAGTTGTTGGATGGAAGACAAGGGAGGCAACTGAATTATTGCCTCTACCTTGAAGGGATCAACTCGAATCCCTTCAGTTGACACAATGAACCCTAACAACTGACCAGATGTAACTACAAAAACACACTTGTTTGGATTCAACTGGATTTTTTAAAATCGACATCTCTCAAAAACCAATCGAAGGTGACTAGGATGATTGATTCTCTTTCGAGAACAAGCAGCTAAATTGTCCAAGTATGCTTCGATGATGTGCTTGATTTCGTGGAAAGCGTATGACATGGACCATTGGAGGTAGCTCCAACATTTTTAAGACCAAAAGTCATATTTTTGTACGAAAAGGTACCCCAAGGACATATGAAAGCTTCCTTATGTTGATCTTCAGGACGGATAGAGATCTGATTATAACTAGAGAATCTATCCATGAAGGAGAAAATCTGATTGCCCTCACATTCATCAACTATCTGATCAATAAATGGTGCGGGGTAATTATTTTTCGGACAAGTTTTGTTCAAATCCCTAAACTCAATGCATACACAGATTGTTCCTTGCTTTTTATCAATCAGGACTGGATTAGTAACCCAATCTGTTAGAGGAACATGGTTTACAAAACCCGCCTTGAGCAGCTTTTCTACTTCAGCTTTAATAGCTGCTGCTTTCCTAGGATTGATCAGCCGAAAATTCTGACGAATCAGCTTAGAATTTTCATACATCTTGATCTCACGTTGAACGATGGATGGATAAATACCAGGCATTTCTTCATAATACCAAGTGAATACATCCCAAAACTCTTTAAAAAGGTAGGTATAAATTTGAATTTCTTTAGGGGAACACTCGGCTGTGATGAAGACATTTTATATCACATTAGGATTCCTAGAGATGTTTAAAGGTACAATTTTTGAAATGATCAACATATTACCTTCGGCGCGGACGTGTGTTGGAGCTAAAGTGTTTGAAACTGTACAAACATCACTAGTAAGTAGATTGGAGAACCTAGATTCGACTTCCTACAATGGGGGAAGAAAATATGAACGATGGTGCAAATCTTTTGAAGGTCAATGTACACCCATCATTGCTTCTAGGATTTCTTCTTCAGATGGTAAAACTGTATCTAAGAAGTCCATAGCAAAAGTAGAGTCAAGGATCCAAGCTGAGGCCACATCACCATCTAACTCTACCTCTGAAAAAGGAGTAGGATGGTCATCTGTAGAGTTAACGATAGACTGATATCTAAGCTCTATTGCAGAGATAGGAAATTCCATTCCACCAACTTGTCCTTCATCTAATGTGGTCATAGGTGAAGGCAAGGTCCAAGGGTCTAAAAAATAATGAGTTCACAGGAACTCTTCCCGTGAAGACTCTTTAGAAGATGAAAGGACATTGATTCTAGCGATAGGAGAGGGAAGATCAAATGTACCCATCAATGAAGAATACATCCCAACTCCTAGATTCTCGATAGGTTGACGGGGGTTATCCACTAATGGAATAGTAGAATCTGAAGTTGCTCGAGGATCAACTGGAGAATAATCCAATTGATCAACCTTAACAATTTTCCCCTCATGAGGAAAGTAAATGACTTGAAACAGAGTCAAAACTATGGCGTTCATTTCATAAATCCAATTCCGTCCTAAGAGGAGATTGCAGTCTAGGTTAGCATCAATGATTTCTACTTCGATATTAACGACCTTTCCCCCAAAACATATAGGAAAGGTCGGGATAATCCCGTGTGGCTTATGAGAATGCCCGTCAAATGTTGTCAAGAGGGTGGGTGAAGGAACAGCCGAAGGCAATCCAATGGCCTTCCAACATGACATAGACATTACACATGTGGAAGCTCCCTCATCTACAACTGTTCGAAAAATATCAGTTTTCCAGTAAGTAGACTTTATTTGAAGAGTCATATGATGAGCAAGTCTCTTTTTGACATTGAGCATGTTAAAAGTGAGCACTAAAGAATTGTTTGGATCAACTACCCCTATCGCCGAAAGCAAAGCACTTCGTTGAGTTGGACATGACTAGAGTACCTCTAAAGTAGACATAGCGCATGTACTTTGAGCTGGATCTTCTACAATGGAGTAGTTCTGGGTTGCCCTAGAATTAGGGCTAATAGTCGCACGTTTGGCGGAACCTTTCAGTATTTGAGGTATAGACTTGACAGAGGGTCGCTCAATACGAAGTGGATCTGTAGTTCCAAGAGCATATTTATCCTTGGATGTTTCATCTTCACCATAATCATGTGACCATGTGGCCACACTAACATGAGAACCCATCATGAAAACATTTGAGGAATTATCCCTTTCCTGGTTGCCCCCTGCAGAGGTACTAGGATTTGAGTTCACGCCAGAAAGCGGTTGTTGCCCTTAGGAAAAAGGGTTGGTTAACATGGCTTGAGAGCTAGAATTCCCTTGCCGCACTAACAAGTGCTGAGCATCTTGAATTTTTGGGTAGAGATGAGTCAAATTATCTCCACCGCATAACTTGCATGGAAGCTTAACTTTCTTCTTAGACTACTTTCCACCCTCACCAGCACCATTACTGGGTTCGTTTGCATTACCCTTCCCATCCCGATTCTTCTTTTTTCCTCGTCCCTTATTCTTCCCATCGGAATTTTGATTTCGTTCGGGGTTAGAAGCCTGAACGACATTTATGGAAGAAGGGTGAGAAAGTGAAGGACTAGACAATGCAACCTAATTGGAAGAAGCAGTTTGTATAGAAAACTGTTGCAATTGGCTCAGAAGGTTCACCGCATTCGCATCAATCAATCCAACAATACCATCAGCATGCGGACCTGGCTTCAGTTTGGCTACATCAACCGTGGATCTAAGAGCATCAAGTAAGATTTTCTGAAGAGTCTCAGATTGAGAATAAATCAATTCTAACTATTGGGCATGAAAGATAGATTGCTCTTCAGAATAAACTTTGGACATAGAAACATCCTTGGAGATCTCAGGTTGTAATGATTTTAAAAGCCATTCGGGATGGAACTCAGGTGGAATTTTGGCTTTAATGAGTCTCTTTCTCCATCTTCATTACTGGATATGATCCGAAATGTGAGTATTCTTGATGAAAATTGGTGAGAAGTTCAGTTCCAACTTCGTAACGGACAGGCAACTGGAAATGGTTTAATGAAATGTTAGCCAAATCAGCGAAAGATATAAAGGTGCCCCCTAGCAACTCTATATACCACTTAGTGACATTGCTAGTTAAGGTGCATTGAAATAGTCTCAACCTAATCGAATCATCAATGAGGGAGTTTGATGAGCACCATAAATGGAATGTGGTTACATGGTCGCCCGAGTCTTCACCGCTCTTCTCTTCGAATTTTGGAATATTCGATGGAAGTTTGGTTGGGACCGGCGGCCAAGCCAGATTATATCTGATTGGATCGTTCATCAACTTAGTCAGATCTGGCAGATGAAGCGTTGCTAGAAAAGGAAGTCTTGGAGGACCTTGGGGATTCCACCGAGATTGAGAGGGAT
Source organism: Pinus tabuliformis (assembly GCA_031772625.1). Taxonomy (NCBI): domain Eukaryota; kingdom Viridiplantae; phylum Streptophyta; class Pinopsida; order Pinales; family Pinaceae; genus Pinus; species Pinus tabuliformis. The sequence goes on along the minus strand of CM062811.1, from coordinate 571,113,617 downwards.
TCCCAAAGTTCTGAAAAGAATGGCTTGGATTTTGAAAGGCACAAGGCTTCCCGAAGTAACTGGTAGAACCTACTGAACCAAAAGGTGACATTTATGGTCCAGAAAAACTCGGAGTTTGACCAACTTCAGCCGAAAAACCTCCACAACCGGCAAATTTTGCCCCTAACGAATTATTATAAGGAGTGGACAACCCATGGTAAGGGTTCCAAGCATTAGCTAAGGGTGGAAAACTTCAAAATGATTGACTGAGGAATACGACATATTCCCTTGTTGGCCAAAACACGGATTCCTAGCTCCTATGCCACTAACTGCAGGATTAGTGCAACCCTGAAAGGGATTGCTGCCTTGACTCATGAAAGAAAAAGGAATAGATCCTATCGTCAGGTTGGAATGTGGTATATGACCACTTCCAAAAGGAAAACCCTAAAAGGTAGCTAATCCACTCATCATGGACATGGAAGCAGTTAATGATACATTAAATGGAGTTGAAGGAATACCCTAAGAGTGCATTCCAAAAGGGAAGAATCCAAAACTGGATGCATTAGCTTGGGAATTTCCACTCGTATATGGAATGGAAGTAGACCCAAACAAGGATGTGCTAGCAGTAGACCCAAATAAAGGTGTAGAAGGGATGGAAATAGTTCCTCCCCTTTGTACTGGTACATGATTATGCATACTTCTAGCACTCATGGTGGATGCCATGCTTCCAACAGTGGTCATCGAAGGGATGTGCATGTGTGGACCTAGACTTGAAGGTCTATGTGTTGGAGCCCTAATGTATAACAATACGTCTGAATGATTAGAAGACAGAGGAGAATTCAGAGCCGCAATTGACTTTGAGAGTTCTTCTACCTCAATATTATCTTCTGACTGGAAGAGTACCCGAGAAAGAATTGGGGTGTTCCTCTCTAGATCTGTGGTAATACCAGGCCTACCTTGTACACTAATTCCCCCAAGCAGAGGGTCAATCTTCGATGCGCCAACTCCCACTAGGTGAAACCCACTGGAAGTATCGCTCCTACACCTTCTAGGAGAAGGCTCTGGACTTGTCGACGAAAGCCCATGAAGTCTACAGGACCGTCTAAGCGATCGGTTAGCCACTTTGAATTATTAATAAGATCTACTTAAAGACTCAATAAAATTGAAAGCTAGGCTGACTAGGAGCACAGAACACACACTAAAAATGTCCCTAAAAGAATTCATCTATCAAACAACTTCCAAGTATTTCCACTCCTGGTGATTAGGACCAAACACCAAAATACAAGAAAGTGAATAATAAGGGCCTTTCAAAAATAGACTGGGTAATTATGCCCCAAGTATACTAGTGAAGGTATCAAAGGTAGTTAAACTAACCTCCAAACAATAGCCTTTGCTGGTGCAAGCCCCCAAGCTTTGCAAGGGTGCCCTCCAGAAGTACCACTGAAAGTGATGCAACGTCAACCTTAGGTGCCATGCGATTTCCCTCTGCAGCCACCTGTGTAGATCCCTAGGATAGGCAACTAAAGATACCGACTCATATTAGAAGCCGGGTGGAATAGTTGTGAGGTAAGATCCGACAAGTAAGAGAGGGAGTATATCTCGTCCTTATCTTCAAAAACCCTCATGCTTAACTCCCAGTCATGGAGCTTTCCCAGTCTCCCTAACACTATTGGATTTTCACTCTTTATTTAGACTTATAGGTTTGACAATCTAGAGTGGCCTTGAAGATTTTACTCTCCTCTCGCCTAATCCAAGGCCCTAAATAACCTAAAACTTGTTGGTGTATCTATTGACAATATAAAAAAGTTATAGTTTATTTTATTAGCGCTTGATTTTAAGTGGCTATTCCTTTTAAGTCAAAGGGACAATATGGAAGTGAAATTGATGGTGTTCTTATGAAGCAAAAGAAATTAATGAAAAACTAATTTATATGCAATGCACTTGTTTGTTCTTTGATGAAAAGAAACTTCTACTTAGGTTCTAAGAAACTTCTGCAAAGCGAAAACTTTTTTCCTTTTCTTTTCTTGTAGCAGACTTCACACTCACAAAAGCTAAAAGACTATTGATGCTCTAATGATGCAAAACTACCCTAATGCAAGGTGTACATGATAATTCAAAAATTCCAGATTACTCTAAAAATAAAATGAAAGCAATTTGTTTTATAATCCAACTTAAGTGTTTTGAATACAAAATCTTGAACAAAAAATATTTCCAAAACAAGAGGGACTAATCCAAAAGATCCCAAATCACTGTCAAAAACCAAAAGGAACCGAACTCAAATTCGGCAAAGAAAGCAAAAATAATGTTTTTGAAGGAATTTTCTTTTTCAAAAAAGAAATAAATGCAAATTCTCAAAAGTACTCAAAATGCTACCAAAGACTCAAGGACCGAAAGCAAACAACAAGGAAACTTTGCAAGTTGTCAATTCAACACGAATGAAAACTTAAAAAAATAGGTGTTTCAAGATATACTAAACGATCCAAAAGAAACAAAAAGAGGTTTGAGTCATTGATTAAGAAATCAGGAAAGGCATACTTTCAAACTTGTCAGCAAAAACTTTTGAAAAGCAAGAAGAAGTGAATGGGCACAAAATTGATAGGAAGCCAAGCAAGAAAACCATAAAAATGATGTTTGACACAAAGATTGCAAGCAATCTTCTATTCTGAAGACCAGAACAATGAAGAACCTCTACGAGAAACCTTGTGTGTTCAAACACAAATGATAAAACTCACTATAAAGCAAACTGAGACCAAAAACTCTTCAAAGTAGGAGAGAACTCGAAATAGTAAGCTTACTGAAAAACTACAATCTAAAAACAGAAATTGACCACTCAAGAAGCACGCAGGCCAAGAAACAAATCTTTTCAGATAAAAAGACTTGAAAAAAGCATGTAAAATAAATGTATACGTGACTATGTCTCTACATAGTTGCGTGTACATGTGCTTCAGCCAAAAGAAACCCGCGTATACATGGTTTCAGTTAGAGAAACTAGTGTGTATACACTTCTGTAACCCGACAAAGGTGTGTATATAAAGGTTTACAAGAAAAAAAAATGAGGCCTGATGAAACAAATAAAACTTCAAGTCTGAGTTCCTATAGGAGCAGACAGTACAATCACAACAAGCAAACTAAAATCTGAGCCCTTATTGACACTAAATAACCCAAATTAGGAACAACAATATTGTTGTCCCCAGTGGAGTTGCCAATTCTGTTAAGGGACAAAGTCCCCTAGGGCTTTGGGTCAGAACCCTAGTAGAGCAGGAGTAATCTACAACAAGAAACAAGCATATAACTCAGGAAAAATGCTTAAATGAATGAACTATGCGAGGATGTACATACCTGGGGGTCCTTCGTTCGAGTAGTTCCAACCAGGGTCCAAACCCTCTGCAACTCCTCATGATCTTTGAACTTGCAAAACAACCAATTCAAAGATGCATAGCAGCATATAGATAAAGCATTATAGTGAAATCAACTTTATGACATATACGTATATGGTTAGTTATACATTGAAATAGTCATTCATATATAAACCATAATAGTAACTTCAGATGCATGAACAAAGTTGATATCAGGAACAAGGCAATGTTTCCTTTTATTACAGATAACTATAATAAAAAATAGAACGAGTTCACCTGAGTCTTCCTCTTCCGACTCCAAGCGGAACCGTCCTCTTGGTCCGTCCAATCCCGGTCTTCAACAGGCTCCTTCCATAACCAACACAAGGATATATACAACAAGTGAAAGGATATCAACTCTCAAGGAAATAAGGGTTTCCTGAACTTGGGGAAATTCTTGAAGCAAAAGGATCTTCAGACTTGATCAGGGGATAATCTCAGCAGATTAATTCTATACTTCGATTTTAGACATCTGTGGTTTATATTTTCTGAGTTAGTAACCAGAGAACCCACAGTAATACCCATATTCTGTCAACGTTTCAAATCCCAACAGGGATCCATCATCAAGACTATTTTTGAATGTTGATAATACAAGAGCTAAATTGTGAGATTTAAATAGTTCTTAAGAAATTGAAGGCCTGAAGCTCTTCTTGCTATCTTCACTCTAAATTTTTTGAGTAAAATAATTTCACTCCATGTATCCTCTTCGTACAGGGAAATGATTCTAGATTTTAGACATCTGTGGCTTATATTTTTTGAGTTAGTAACCGGAGAACCCACAGTAATACCCATATTCTGTCAACGTTTCAAATCCCAACAGGTATCCATCATCAGGACTATTTTTGAATGTTGATAGTAGAAGAGCTAAATTGTGAGGTTTAAATAGTTTTTAAGAAATTGAAGGTGTGAAGCTCTTCTTGCTATCTTCACTCTAAATTTTTCGAGTAAAATAATTACACTCCATGTATCCCCTCCGTATAGGGAAATGATTCCAGAATCATTTCCCTATATGGAGGGGATAGATGGAGTGAAATTATTTTAATCGAAAAATTCAAAGTGAATATAGCAAGAAGAGCTTCACACCTTCAATTTCTTAAAAACTATTTAAACCTCACAATTTAGCTCTTCTACTATCAACATTCAAAACTAGTCCTGATGATGGATCCCTGTTGGGATTTGAAACATTGACAGAATATGGGTATTACTGTTGGTTCTCCGGTTACTAACTCAAAAAATATAAACCATAGATGCATAAAATCCAGAATCATTTCCATATATGGAGGGGATACATGGAGTGAAATTATTTTACTCGAAAAATTCAGAGTGAAGATAGCAAGAACAGCTTCAGACCTTCAATTTATTAAAAAATATTTAAATCTCACAATTTAGTTCTTCTACTATCAACATTCAAAAATAGTCCTGATGATGGATCCCTGTTGGGATTTGAAACGTTGAAAGAATATGGGTATTACTGTGGGTTCTCCGGTTACTAACTTAGAAAAGAATTCTATACTTTCTCTCCCCCTTAAGGCCTTTCCATTGAAGTCTTTTTATACTTCTCCCAAAGTAGTTTTTTAGTTAGGAAACAGTTGGGAACAGTTGGGCCATGGGCACTAATAGGTAATCAATAGGTAAAACCGATGATCTCCACCCATAATTAAGGAAATGTAATTTTTTTAAGTGTTTTAACACATATACACGGGTTGGGTATATACTGACCCACGTGTACACGCATTTAATACAGGGAAAAGTTATGTACAGGGAGAGAAACACTGTTTTTTTTAATATTTGGACCAAGTCTGGAAGGAGGGGTTGCCCTAGGCCATAAATCAAGCATCACAAATAGCAAGAGTGATATTTGGAGCTATAACATAGGGTCACTTGGATCCTGCTCTTAAGAGAAAAATTAGAAGCATTTAAACATTATAAAAAATGTAAATATCAATTTGAAAGTGAGAAAGATCTAAAGATCAAATGCTTAATATCATATAAAGGAGGACAATATAGTTCAAAAGAGTTTGAATAATTATGTGAATAGCATGACATCCAAAGAGAGTATTCAATGGATAGAAATCCACAACAAAACCTAGTAATGGAGACAAAGAATATAACAATCAAGCAAGTGGAAAGAACAATGTTGGATGAAGTAGATGTATCTCATATATTCTATGGAGAAGCGGCACAACCACCAGTGTACCTATCAAACAAAACACCCTATGAGTTGTGGAAGGGAAAACCTCCATTAGTTAAACACTTTAAGGTGTTGGGGAGAAATTTCTTTATGAAAAGGAATGATGAAAATCCTGGAAAGTTTGACTCCCTCGCTAATGAGAGTATACTACTTCGGTACTCTGCTCAAAGTAAATGATATAAGTGATACAACAAGCGAATAAAGAATATTGAGGATTGCATTGATGTGATACTAGATGAAATAGATTCACAACCTGAGTCCTCTAAAATAAACACAAAGTCATATGGTGAAGTGAATCTAGATATGAGGTCCTGAGATCAAGAAAAAACATATTCATATAGTGAAGGTGAGGAAAAAAGCACAACTCCAAGGACAAAAACACCTTATAGGTATTTAATAAAAGAACATCCTAAGAGTTATATACTTGGAGATCAAAGACATGGTGTTCAGACCAAGAGTAAACTTTTTGGCAGTTTAAGTTGTGAAAATATGTTTTTTTTCCACAGATTGAACCTAAGAATCTCAGCCAAGCGAGTGAGGGTAAGCTCTGGGTGAAAGCTCTAAATGAAGAACTTGACCAAATTGAAAAGAATGAGACTTGGGAGCTTCTTCCAAGACTTAAGGATAAAAATGTCATTGGAACCAAATGGGTTTTTAAAAATAAGTTGAATAAGCTTGGTCAAGTAATCAGGAACAAGGCTCGATTGGTATATAGAGAGTATGCCTAGATAGAAGGGGTAGATTTCGAGGAAACATTTGCACCAGTAGAAAGACTAGAAGCTATCAAAAAATTGATATCCCTTTCCAATCATAAAAACATCAAGGTATATCAAATGGATGTGAATTATACATTTCTTAATAGAGATATAAAAGAAACATTTTACATTGAGCAACCAAAAGGATTTATGCTCACTACAGATGAATGGTTTGTATGCAAACTGAAAATGGTCCTATATGGGCTCAAAATGGCTCCTAGTATTGGTATAAAAGGATGGATAGATACCTTCAGCAACAAGGCTTTAAGAAAGGTTATGTTGGTAGGAATTTATACATAAAATGTGAAGGTGACCATCTACTAATTGTAGTAGTATACGTGGACAATAAAGTCATTGGCAGTGAGATGGAACAATTGGGGCATCGATTCACAAAATGTATAAATATATAGTTAGAAATGTCCATGATTGAAGAGTTTTATTTCTTCTTAGGATTACAAATATCTCAGTCTTAGAATGGAGTGTTTATCTCCCAGTCCAAATACCTTCGAGAAATTTTGAAGAAGTTTTTGTTGGAAGATTGTAGGCCAGATAACAAAACTATTGTTAGAGGCTGCAAATTGTGAAAAGAAGTTGAGACACCACTGGTAAATGGGACTGACTACAGATCCATGCTAGGAATCTTATTGTATCTTATAACTTCAAGGCCAAAGATCATGCAAGATCCAGTTCTTGTGGACAGATTTCAGGCCTTCCCTCATGAAATTCATGTTGTTGTTGTCAAAAGGATTTTCAAATATCTTTAAGGAACAATGAAATATCGATTGTGGCATGCTAAGATGAAAGAATTAAATTTGAAGGCCTACAGTGATGATGATTGGGCTAGAAATCTTGATGACAGGAAGAGAACCTCAGCTATAACTTTCTTCTTGGGAAATTGCTTGGTGTCATGGGTCAGCAAGAAACAAGCCTCCATTTCTTTATCCACTACTGAAGCAGAGTATATTGATGTTGCAACCTATTGCACGAAAATTATATGGATAAAGCATACTTTGAAATATATTTAGGTAGAGTTGACTAATCCTATTCTAATTCTGTGTGATAATACAATGGACATCAGTATCTCTAAAATTCCATTCACGCATTAAAAGACTAATCATATTCCTATCAAGTTCTATTTTAAAGGAACAAGTGGCAGCTAATATTCTCAGACTTGAATATGTGGCCACTAAAGACCAACTTGCAAATATCTTTACTAAGCCAATGGAAAGAAAACCCTTTGAATATATGAGGCAGTAGATAGGAGTTGTCACTCCTCCTTCCAAATGACTCCATTCTTGTGTGTGTGTTGGAAACTACTTAGCATGTCGGATCAATGGAATAGTAGGTTGTGCTGGTTTAGGGGGAGTATTCAAGAGTATCCTTTTCCATTGATGCCAAAGGGGGAGAATATTTCTAGGGAATTGGATAAAACCATACCTAGCTTTGAGGGGAGATTATGGTGTTGCCATCAATCCCAAAGGAGGATATTTTTCGACAACTGGCATTATCTAGATGGCTAGTGGTTGTGAGTGTGTTGGAATTCATTTCAACGATAATAGAATGGTGATTGGGAGTACATGAGGAATCCTATTGTAGATGTAGGATTCTAGTTGATAATCACCATAGTAGAAAGCTTATTGAAATGCCATAAAATAATGACTATAGTGATTGGGAGTCAAGGCTTAGGAGGAATCCGATGTTACATGCACGCTTTTGGTAGACAATCACTATAGTAGTAGGCTTATTATAAAATCCATAAAATGATGACTAGGTAAATTGGGGGTCCATGTTCTTGGAATCATCTTTCAGGTTTTGAGCCATCTTTAAGAATGAGAATGGTATCAAGGACTGCATCAAACTGTCTCCAGCAAAAAGTGGTTTGAATACTCTTTCCAATGGTAAATGGAAGTCCAATAATGGCCATCTAAATCAAAAGTGCTTGATTTCCAATGTAAGGAGCTTGGGATCCTTAAGAGGATACCAAATATCAGAACCTTGGAGCAGGAGACTGATCGAAACCTCGAAGAAGGAGACTGATTGGAACCTTAGAGAAAAGGATTGATTGGAACCTCGGAGGAAAGATCTAATTGGAATGTCGTAGCAAAGGTTGGATCAAAATGATGGAGTAGGAGACTGGTAAAAACATCTTAGAAAAGTATTGATAAGAGCCTTAGAGAAAAGGTTTGATTGGAACCTCAGAGAAAATCTTAGATTGAAACCTCAGAATAGGAGATTGTTTCGGGTAGAATCACCATAGGGTCTTGGGTTGGGAACCCTAACAAAGCAGAGTGCATACAACATAAAGAGACACACAAACAAGGAGTCCTAATGCTTAAACAATTAAACTTGGTACATAAAGTCTTACCTGTAGTTCCTACGTTTGAGGTCATTCCCATAGGGTTCAAACCCTCTGCTCCTTCCTTACCCTTTAAGACTTGCAATTAATTCAAGGAAAATCATATACACCGAGAATAATTCAAACCATGTTCATGACATTAAGGTTAGATCTTATACACATGTAAGAAAATAAGCATTAACGTGAGATTTTCTAAGAAAATCATGACATAAGTTAATGCATAAAGACCATAATCATTAGGAAAAAGACAACGTCTATTTATTGATGTAAGCTAAAGAAAATATAGAAGAACTAAAACCTGAGTTGTCCATCGACACCAAGAGAAACAGTCCTCTGGATCCATCCTGCACAGGCCTCAACAATCCTCCTCCATAAGTATACCCAAGTGTGTCATGAAGGGATGATGAACATCTCAACAAGGAAACAAGGGTTTCCTACGACTAGGAGTGTAGTAGGAACAGGGATATCTTTATACTTGATCAGGGATGTAATCAGCTATAATATCAATATCAAGTCCTTCCTCCTCCCTTTGGCCTTCCCATGGAGATGTATTTATACTTCTCCATATTAGTTTTTTTTTTAGTTGGGAAACAATTGGGCCATGGGCTATAGTAGGTGGGTATCTAGTCAAACCCATAAACCCCGCTTGAATTAAGGGAGGTTATATATTTTTTAATGTTTTAACACATACACACGGGTTGGGTATAGGATGACCCATGCGTACACGTGCATTGGATAGGGCATAATCGTGTATGGGATTTAAAATAGTGTTTTTTAGAAAATGGACCAAGTCTTGTAGGGAAGGGTTTCCTTGCGCCATATCATAGAGCATCAAATCTACCAAGCGTGGTAAATGTTTCTATAATAGATACCCCAAAATATATGAGGTCATAAGGGGTACATGATGGCCAAAATTTATTAAGTGTTTAGAAAGAATCATGCGGAAACCTGAGAGGAGTTCATCGGATTTCAGCCTGCCAAGCCAGTGGAAGAGATCAGAAAGAAAGTTGTTGTCTAGGGCGGGAATACCCATGCTCAAAGATAATAAAGCATGTACACATATCAAATACAAAAGCGGACCCAATATGTATACAAGTATAAAAGAACTGAAAATACATAGTGGATAATCTCATCATATCCATAGAAGTACATGTCACACTATCACCTATAAATAACTGATCAATGATGCTAAAGTAGAAAGTTGATCACTGAAGTCATAAAGCTTATCCAAAAACTACCAAGTGAAATAGTGGACCAGATGGTACTGCATGTGACTCAGATGCCAACATATAGGATATCGTTGTGATGAACTACAACATATAAGGTAGATGGTGTCACTAGTAGAAACAAGAGGAATAGGTAAGTGAAGCAAAAATGTTGATGTAAAACAAAGGTCTTCACTGACTGTCGTGGTACATTTCTACACAATGTGAATAAATGATCTGAAGTTGACTATGTGACAAGTAGTTTGATTACCATTCATTGATGAATACCATTAACAAACGCGAGACTACTCATCGATAATGATGATGAGAGCTAAGGTACCCAATACAATCTAACAAGTTCAAATAAATGATCTGAAGTCGAACACTTGGAAGAATCTATCAATCATGAGACAATGATGTATTCCCACTCTTGATAGCACAGGAATTTTGCACTGATGACTCCAAACTCTAAGGTACTACCAAATGGACTCTAGACCTTGTTCAGAGAGCAATGAGTTGAAGTCGATGGAAAAAGATCTTCTTGAAGGAATGCATTAAGGTATCCTTCATCAATCCAATGTGAGTGTTAACCGTAGGCCAATAATGTGGAAGGAATTGGGCGAAGAAAGATGTAGTAACCAAACCAAAGCACCTTCCCGGTGTACACAAGATCTAGCTAGCGCACAACAAAAACCCTTTGTACCAACCAATAATGAAATCTGAAACATAGGCGAGGTATCCACCAATGAGGTCAAATGGAAACCAAGGTACTGTGTGAATCCCAATGTATGATAATGAAAGTTGACGTCGAACACAAGGGAAACCACTGAGTCAAAAAACCCATGATAGTGATTGATGTTGAGCACAAGGTCACTTATGAATGATGGAAATAGGGCTAGGGGGCAGCTCTATGTCTACTCTTAGAGAAATTTGTCCCATTCGATAAGAGCAAGACCCACCAGCAAGAAGTCAATAGAGACCTTGTCAAACCAACATGACCAAAGTACCAAATAGCTAATGTGATAATGAACATGACTCTAACAACTAGGGATGGCTGACTAAAAATAAGTCAAGAGACACCGCAGAAAGGCCAAATCAGGTTTACTTCCCTTGAACAAAAGCACGACTCAAATGTGACAATATGGTAGCATATGATAAATTTGTATAAGTTTGTCCTGCAAGAGGCACAAACAAACTCTCCATATGATTGGAAGAGATAAGCAATTCGAGGAGTACTAACTCAATAACAAGGTTAAGGCTCTCCTAAGTCAAACTAAAGCCCATCCCAATGGAGGAAAGACATAAATTTGAGTGCTTTGTTCAAGGGAAACACAAATTACTTTAGCTACCATCAATCATGGAAGTAATATCTCGTTCCTGCTCTTTTTGGAATATATAATTTGTTTTTGTCTTTTTCATATTTAGAAAGCCTAAAAAAGAATAAAATAATGGCTATAATGCAATGGAAAGAATGAGTATCAAAGTACATATGTTCTAGTTCATGGGAGTGGAACATGCCTATGCTTAATGCAAGGTGATGAAACTAGTCAATCATACTCAAAGGAATGTTCTTTTCATGGATAAGCAGGTGTCAAATTGCAGATACTAAATGATTGCAGGGTTGATTTCACGGAAAGCTCTAGCCCAAAATGAGGCTTAAACACAAATCCAAATGGAGCTATATGGAGGCCAGAAAGTGGAACATAGTGAACATGTAATGCAGTGGTACAACTCAACACAAAGGCGCCTCTAGGGTTTAAAGGCAGAAAAATAGAAAAGAAGTAAGAGAATGAAGCTTCAATGCCCAAGTCATGGCGGGACTAAAGAGGACTCCCGAGCCTACGCAGTATAGTAGCATGGGAAACATATGTTAGTGAGAATATAACTAAGATTCCCATGTAAAGGTTGGCTCTACCATCATGTCATGATTTTATAAATCGGCAAGTGAAAATAATTTAAGAACCAATACATGACGGGGTCAAACCTATGGCCAAGATATTCCAGTAACGAGGCTACTATGCAAAATGCAATGGAAAATGATATCCCCTAACCTATATTCTAGTGAAAAACGATACTTGCCATGATAGGTCTGCAGTCATAGAATCGAAGTGGTCTCTCAAAATCTCCAAAGTGTCTTGAAAATGTGACCCATCCCAAAATTCCAAGACAACAGGGTCACAAAGGTCATAAATTTTTGCAAAGAAAATATGAACTTTTGAAAAAAATGATTTTTACATGTCAACCTATATAAAGACCTTTTGACTTAAAATTTTTCATTTGTATTGTGAACAAGTGAGTGAAGGAGCTCTGGAGAAAAAATCAAGCAACCTCAATCCATCTCATTCATCCGTGAGTTCAACCTTCAACCATCTAGGTAATCTCCTAAATTATACTTAGATAAATTTTATTTCTTTACAAATATCTTTTTTGAAGATTTCGTCATAGAAAAATAGTTTCAAAGTTGTTCCCTGCACGCACATGAGTTGGACACAGCAGACTTGCGTATAAAACAGCCCTATACGTGACTGTGTATATAGAGAACTTGCATGTGCACAAATTGAAAATTTAGGGCACAATTTATAATGATCCAAAAACATTTGTTTTGCAGGATGTCTATCACATGGAGAAAAAGGGAACATAGTGTAATTGAAAATGAATTGATGGATGACCAAATGGCGTTAGATGCCTTAAAAGGATGTGGTTTGTTAAAAAATTTCAAGATGCCAAACATGAAGGAAAACACCAGATTACTAGAGATGTTTATCCATTATTACGATCCAGAAGAAGATGCCTTCATCATTGACGAAATACCTCTAAGAATATAAATATAAGATGTCTATTTTATAACTGGTCTTTCCCAAAGAGGAGAGAAGGTAAATTCGACGGGAAGAACTAGAGGGAGCTTTAGTGTAGAGGATTATGTACATATATACTATCGAGGGAACACAGAGAAGATTGGAACTCAAATTCCAATTAAATATGTAGAGAGCTTAGCCTTGAGAATCATTCTCTTTACCATTTCTAGAGTGAATGGGTTAGCCTCTCTACACTAGACTTCTCAAGTTTTGATGAGCCTAACAGTAGAGTGGTTTCCCTTGTATTCATTGCCAGCTTTCATTATCACACAATGGGATTCGTCTAGTACCTTGTTTCCATTTGACATCATTGGTGGATTCCTCACCTCTGTGTTAGCTTTCATTATTGTTTGGTACAAATGGTTTATGTTGTGCGCTAGCTACATCTTGTGTACACCAGAAACATGCTTTGGTTTGATTTATTACATCTTTCTTCATTTGATTCATTCCACATTATTGGTGTGCGGGTTACACTCATGATGGATTGACGAATGATTCCTTAATGCCTTCCTTCCAGCATATCTTTTCCCATCGACTTCAACTCATTGCTCTAGGAACAAGGTCTAGAGTCCATTTGGTAGTACCTTAGGGTTTGCATTCATCAGTGCCAGATTCCTATGCTATCGAGAGTGGGAATACATCATTGTCTCCTGATTGACATATTCTTCCAAGTGTTCGACTTCAAATCATTTATTTGCACTTCTTATATTGTACTGGGTACCTTATCTCTCATCATCATTATCGGTGAGTAGTCTCGCGTTTCTTAATGACATACATCAATGACCAATAATCAAATGATTTCTTGCATGGTCAACCTCAGATCATCTATTCCGATTGTGTAGAAATGTACCATGGTGGTCGTTGAAAACCTCAGGTTTGTGACAACATTTTTTGGTTCACTTGTCAGTTCCTCCTGTTTCTACTAGTGACACCTTCTACCTTATATTTTGAAATTCAACACAACGACATCTTATATGTTGGCACCCGAGTTGCATGTAGTACCATGTGTTCCACTATTTGAATTGGTACTTTTTGGATCAGCTTTATGACATCAATGATCATCTTTCTGCTTCAACATCATTGATTAGTTATTTATATGTGATATTGTGATATGTCCTTATACGGATATGATCAGATGACCCACTATGTATTTTCAGTTATTTTATACTTGTATACATATTGGGTTCGATTTTGTATTTGATATGTGGATATACTTTATTAGCTTTGAGCATGGGTATGTCCGACTCAAAGAACAACTTTCTTTCTAATCTCTTCCAAAGGCTTGGCAGGATGAAATCTAGTGAACTCCTCTCAGGAACTAGAGCATCTATACTTCGACACTCATTCTTTCGACTATATTATAGCCATTATTTAGTTCCTTTGTAGGCTTTCGATATATGAAAAATACAAAAAGATTAAATATTCCAAAAAGAGCAGGAATGGGACATTATTTCAATGATTTATGGCCCCTAGAGTTAGTTATGTTTCCCTTGAACAAAGAACTCAAAATTAATTCTTTGCTCTATGGGTTTTAGTTTGACTTAGGAGAGCCTTAACCTTGTTATTGAGTTAGTACTCCTCCGGTTGTTTATCCCTTCCAATCATATGAAGAGTTTGTTTGTGCCTCTTGCATGATCAACTCAATGTTATCATATGATGCCATAATATAACATTTGAGTCGTGCTTTTCTTCAATGGAAGTAAACTTGAGTCGGCCTTTCTGCGGTATCTCTTCACTTATTTTTAGTTGGTCATCCCTAGTTGTCAAAGTCATGCTCACTATCACATTAGATATTTGGTCCTTTGCTCATGCTGGTTTGAGAAAGTCTCTATTGACTTCTTGTTGGCGGGTCTTGCTCTTATCTACTACAAGAAATTACTCTAATAGTAGACCTAGAGCTACACCCTGACCCTATTTCCATTAATGATAGGTGACCTTATGCTTAGCATCGATCAGCATCATGGGTATTTGAATGAGTGGCTTCCCTTGTCTTCAGCGTCAGCTTTTAGACAAGGGTTTCCTATGACTAGGAGTGCAGAAGGCACAAGGATATCTTCAGACTTGATCAGGGATGTAATCAACTATAATATAAATATATAATCCTCCCTCCTCACTTAGGCCTTCCCATGGAGATGTATTTATACTGCTCCAAATTAGTTTTCTCAGTTGGGAAAAAGTTAGGCCACTGGTTATAGTAGGTTGAGTTCTCCCGTATTTTCTTTAGCTTACATTAATAAAGAGGTGATGCCTTGTTCCTGATGATTATGGTCTTTATGAATTAATTTATGTCATGATTTTCTTATGAAATCTCACGTTAATGGTTATTTTCTTACATGCTTATATGATCTAACCTTGATATCATGAACACACTTTTAGTTATTTTTGGTTTATATGATTTTCCTTCAATGAATTATCAACTTAGAGTGCAAGGAAGTAGTCTAGGGTTTGAACCTTATGGGAACGACCTCAAACATAGGACCTACGGGTAATACCTTATGTACCAAGTTTAATTGTTTAAGTATTAGGACTACTTGTTTGTGTGTCTCTTTATGTTGTAAGCCCTCCTCTTTGTTGAGGTTCCAAACCCAAAACCTTAGGGTGATTCTACTTGAAACAAAATTGGTGACTCCCTTGGGGAAAAGCATTCTTGTTTTTCCTAGATTGGGTTGCTTCTTCTTGATCGGGAATTACTTGATTGACTTCTTGCTTTAACAATGTTTGTGACCTGTTTCATTCTTGGGCATCAAGTTTGATCTTTTTGATATGGCCTCGATTTTTTGTTTTTTTTTATTAAGCTTTATATATGCGCTTTTTAGAGGATACAATAGCGTATACTTGTTATTTACTTCAAATAAAATCGGGTATATGTGAGTTTCCTTTATTTAAGTGAGGTATATATGATTCTTTGTCTTTGCACAGTGCATATACCTTATTTTGAATAAATTTTTCAAAATCTTGGACCCAATTAAGATTGTTTCCTGGTAGTTTTTGTTGTTTTTTATTCACTCACTATCAACAAAGCTCTTCTTTCATGCATGTTTTCAGTTTCTAATCTTCTTCTTATTGAAAAACCTAGGCAACCTAGGGTTTTCCTTTTTAGTAAAGTTTTAGTTTCATCTTTGGGTTCAAAGATTCTTGTAGAAATTCTTGGTTGCTCTGACTTTGTGGAACAAGAAATTGGTTGCAGTTTTGTTTATAACCCAACTTTCAGATTGCTTTTCTTTTCTTTCCTTTTCTGGTTGACCCATTTGTTTTTCATGGTTTTCCAGTGCCTGTTTGGTGATCTTGAAAGTATTTCTTGACATTCTTTTGGTTTGTTCAAGTCCTTTCTACTGTTATTTAGATCAACCTATGTAAGTATATAGTCCTTTGTCGTTTCAATTTGTATTATATTAATGATGTGCATAACTTGTGAATTTTAAAACTCTTTATGCTTGATTTTGGTCTTGGAATTTTAGTAGTCTTCGTGTTCTCAAAAAATTCCTTGGGTTTTTTAAAAAAGAAAAAGACAAAACCATCATTCTTGCCTTTCTTTTTCTTTTCGGTTTCTTCATTATTTTTGAGCAAATGTGAAGTTTTTTCAAGTGGTTTTTCTTGGTTTGAGGGAAGTTTGTCATTGAATTTGTGCCCTCCTTGTAGCCAATCTGGTCTATTGATATTGTGAAGGAACACATTTTCTTATTTTATGAGCATCAATAAAATATTGCACCATCATTATAGTTTGCATTAAGTTAGTTTTCATTGTAGGCATTTTAGTATTTTTGTTAGATTTTGTGTGTGGAGCGTGTTTTCTAAAAAAAGAAAAAAAAATACTTTTACAAGTTTATTCATAAAACCTTATAGAAATCTCTTTACATCGAAGAAAAATAGTTGCATTTTCATATAGCTATGTTTCTATTGATTTATTTTGCGTCAAAACACCACAAGTTGCACTCTCATTTTGCCCGTGACCTAAAGAACAACCTTTTAAAATCAAGTTCTTAATTAAAAAGAACTAGAATATTTTTTTATTTGTCATTAATTACATCAAAAAGTATCGCTCCTTAGGGCCTTGGAATAGGTGAGTCAAGAGTTAACTCTCCAAGGCCACTCAAACTGTTAATCATAGATGTCTAATAATGATTCAAATCCATTTCCGCTAGAAAGACCAAGAAAGCTCCTTTCTAATGGGAGTCAAGCGTGAGGGAGAGTGAAGGCAATGAAAGAGAGATATTGCCTCTACTATAAGCTGGATCCCACCCCAAGATTTTTCCACCCGACTTTTCATATAAACTAGTGTCCATAGTTGTTATTCCTAGGGACCACATAGGTCTCTATGGAGGGGAATCCCGCGGCACCTAAGGTAGATGTTTCATTATGGTTCATTAGTACTTTTGGAGGGTACCCTTGGAAGGCTTGGGTACTTGCACTGGCAAAGGATTTTGTTTGGGGGTTAGCATAACTGTTTCTGTCACCTTTATTGGTAGGCCTAGGCCATCATTATACCAAACTATCTTACTTTCTTGTAATTTGTTGTCCAATCCTCATCATCGGGAACAGAAATACTTGGAAGTTGCTTGATTGCCTGTATCTTCTAGGGACTTTATTAGAGAGTTTTGTTTTCTCCTAGTTGTCCATAGCTTTATAAATGTTTTGAGTCTTTAATTAGTTCTCTTAAATAATTAAAAGTGGTTGATCGACCAATTCGTCACACTAGGAGGCTACGTGAGCTTTCACCTATGAGTGCAAAGCCTTCTTCCAGAAGGAGTAAGAGAAATTATGTCGATGATTTACAATCGGTGGCAGTAGATGTAACAGAGATTGATCCTCTAGTTTAAGCTATTGTTTCACAGAATCTACCTAGTGTAAGTGGATATTTGGAGAGGAACACTCTAGTAATTTCTAGAGTCCTCTTCCAATTGAAAGACATTATAGAGGTTGAAGAACTCCCTAAGTCTCCTGTGACTCCTTCTTATCCTCTCCCTCCTGATTATCTATATGTTCTATTATACATCAGGACCAAAACCCATAGGCGTTCGAACCTGGTCTATATCAATCTTTTCCTTTGATGGCCACTGCTGGGAGCATGGTTTCAACTATGAGTGCTACTAGTGTACATACTCCTTTCTCAGTACAAGGAGGAGGTACAATTTCCATACCTCTAGTCACTCCTAGTATTGAAATCTTAGGCTTTACCTCCATTCCATCTTCGAGTGGGGGCGCCCAATATTTTGCCTCCAACAATGGTTCTTTCCCCTTCACAATGCCTTCTAGTGCAATTCCTTCTGTTCCCTAAACTTTTCCATCCCATGCTTACATGTCTATGGCTTCCATGGCAAGTGGGTTAGCTTCTTTTTAGGGTTCCCTTTTACGAGTGGTCATATGCCACATAATAACCCATCTCTAGTATCAATACCTTTTCCCTCCGAATCTAAATCTTATAATCCTTTCCAAGGATGGACTAATCCAGTTGTTAGTAGCTTGGGAGCTAGGAATCAGTTCTCTTTCAGCCAATAGGGGAAGATGTCCTACTCCTCTGTGAGTTCACTTCAGAGTTTTTATTCCTTTTCTAATCCATGGAACCCTTACCAAGGTCTCTCTACTCCATTTAATACCTCAATAGGGAGTAATTTCACTAGATATGCCAATTTTTTTGCGAGAGTTGGAAAAAATCTGAGTTTTTCTAGACCACAAGGTTCTCCTTATGGTTCAGTAACTTCTACGAATCACCTCAGGCAACTTGGTGCCTTGGAAACTTGGTGCTCCTAAGTGCTCACCTTTTGTAAAAACTTTAAACTTGCCAAGTCTATCAAAGTTGACTAGTGATCCTATCTGATACAACCCGGTTTGGCCTCCGATTCCAACCAAACCTCCATTGAATATACCCAAATTCGAAGGGAAGACTGGTGAATATCCGACCGACCATATAACCACTTTCCATTTATGGTGTTCATCGAACTCCCTGATTCATCATTCAATCAAGTTGAGACTATTTCAACGCACCCTAACTTGGAATGTGGCTAAATAGTATATTGAGCTTCTAGGGGGCACCTTTGCTTCATTTGGTGACTTGGCTACCATATTTTTAAACCATTTTTAGTTTCCCATTCGTAATGATGCTGGAACTAAGCTCTTAGCTAATTTCCACCAAGACTAGGCAGCCCACATTTATGATCATATCCAGGAATGGAGGAGAAGGAGGAGGCTCATTAAAGCTAATATCCCCACTCGAGTTGCCAATTATGTTTAAGTTAGAATCATCCTAGGGACTTGGGTTGGGAACACCAACAGAGCGGAGGGTGTAGAACATAAAGAGACACATAAACAAGTAGTCCTAATACTTAAATAGTTAAATTTTGTACAGAAGGTCTTACCTGTAGGTCCTACGTTTGAGATTGTTCTCATAGAGGTCAAACCCTCTTCTTCTTCCTTGTGCTTTAAGACTGGAAATTCATTCGAGGAAAATCATATACACGAAAAATAACCGAAAGCATGTTCATGATGTCAAGGTTAGATCATATAAGCATGTAATAAAATAAGCATTAACGTGATATTTTATAAGAAAATCCTGACATAAATTAATGCGTAAAGACCATAATCATTAGGAACAAGAAAATGCCTTTTTATTAATGTAAGCTAAAGAAAATATAGAAGAACTACAATGTGAGTTGTCTGCCGGTTCCAAGTGAAACCGTCCTTCGGATCCCTACTGCCCAGGTATCAACAATCCTCCTCCATAAGTATAAACAAGGATTTCATGAATGGATGATGAACATCTGAAGAAGGAAAGAGGGGTTTCCTATGACTGGGAGTGCAGAAGGCATAGGGATATATTCAGACTTGATCAAGGATGTAATCGAGTATAATATCAATATCGAATCCTTCCTCCTTCACTCTGTTGGGGTTTCCAAGACAGGACCCTATCTTTATGCTACCAGAAACAAAATTTGTGACTCCATTGGGGATAACATTCTTGTTTTTTCTAGATTGGGTTGATTCTTCTTGATCAGGGCCTACTTGATTTATTTCTTTCTGTGACGTATTTTCTTCTTGGGAATCAATATATGGTCCATATTCTTTATATAAATTTATATTTATATATTAATGATGAATATCCTAGAACTATTAGGGAGGTGGTAGATTTAGAGGATGGAAAAATATGGAAAGAGGTCATGGTTGATGAAATGGAATCTTTGGACAAAAATGAGGCTTTGGATGTAGTGGATTTATTGAATCTACGGAAACCAATTGGAATAAAATGGGTGTTTAAGAAGGAGATGAATGCAAAAGGCAAGGTGGAGAAATACAAAGATCGGTTGGTAGAAAAACGTTATTCCGAGGTGTCAGGAATTGATTTTGGTGACATTTTTTCTCCTCTTGCCAAGTTAGCTTACATTAGATTACTTTTATTTTTTGTTGCTACTTTTGATTTTGAGGTATAACTTATGGATGTGGAGACGTTATTTCTTCAGAGGGATCTAAAAGAAGAGATATACAAGAATCAACCTAAAGGCTTTCTTTTAAAAGATAAGAAAGAATTGGTATGCATGTTAAAAAAGTCTTTGTATGGGTTAAAACAATCACCCAGGATGTGGTATCATAAATTTGATAGATATATACGGGGACTAAAGTATATATGTTGAAACCCAAAGTATTGTTTAACAAATGGATGGCGACTCGACTTGACTTTCTTGATTCCTACCCTTGTGGCTACCAACATATATGTGCGAATGATGTAGCATCCCTGGTCAAATGTTATTGACTCAACATTTGATATTGATCTCCTAACTTAATCAGGTACTTTTTTCCCCACAAACCCTGAACTACGATGTAGTTGTAAGATAGCTGAGAACTGCTACCTATTTAAAGAGACCAATATTTACTTTTAACATCTCTCAATTTTATATGATAATGATTGTCTATTTTTAGATATTGACTAATTTTAGATTGGATGGCTAGGAAGCCATGATAGATTTGCTAAAGGATGTCAACGATGAAACTAGTGTGATTTAATTAATTAAGTTATGTTAATAAATAATAATGTTGGAAGTTAGTCAAGGAAGAAGCATTAGAATCCTTCCGAGTTAGAAATAGTTGTGGGTGGTTAAGTTCAAGATAAACCTTCCCCTAAATATATGTTAGAAATATAAAGGATTTAATATGATGGGAGATAAAGATTATATTAAATCACTTAATTGGAAAAATATACTAAGTTTGGGTTGAGGAAAACGAAGGCTTTAAGAAAAAAGGAAAGAACATTTTTCGAAAAAGAAGGAAAAAACAAAATAAAATGGCCTAGGTAAATGAGTTGGCACACCCAAAAGTGACAAGCTACTAAAATATGTTTGGGAAGGAAAAACTTATAAAATAAATCATCAAGGAATAAATGAGGTTGTTGACTATAGTGGCAAGTAGATCTTAGCTTGATTGGAACAAGTGGAGTTAGTTCAAGATCCAGAGGAAAGTGCTACAACCCTCAGTGATTTTCCTATCACGAGTCTAGATATAAGTTTGGTTTGTTTTCTTATTGCATGATGAAAGTTAATTGTTAGTATGGCTTTATTTATTTGTTTATATATTTATATTTTTTCAGTTCGAAATGATGAAAGATTTTTAATCTGCACTGTAATGATAACAACATCTCAGTAGCAGTATATTGGTATAGAATTATGTTATGTAATATTAGTATGTTTTTCATTAGGGATTAGTTATAAAGGAGATTTAGGACTTTGTTGAGAAAATATTAAAATAAAACTTAGGCATAATGGATGGGTGAGGAATTCTCAACAAATAGTATGAGTTTATAGTTGCATTCAACATAAAGGGAGGTGTAGGTAGATAAGCATAGGAAAATGAACTAAGATGAAATATTATTATGAATGTAGAAACTATGAATAATTTATTGTACCATAAACTACAAGTATGGAAAATATACATTACAAAAAACTCTTAAATAATTACCCCAGTTTAGAGGTAGGAAAAATAAAAAAACTTGAAGCATGGTTATTAGGGAGAAACAATATCATAGATTCAGTGTGTGCAACATGCAGTGAATTATAGATAATCCTAGGAAACACATGCGAGAAAAAAAAGGAACACTAAATATTTATATCAAGGATGATATGTTCAATAGGTTATAGTATGTTCAATAGGTTTTTATTAAAATAAATATTAAGTAGTGTTAGAATAATGTTAATTTACACAACCCAAAATTATTTAGTGATGGCATGGTATTAGAACTTAGAAGTGGAACATTGTCCGGTAACCTATAATCTACTAGATCTAGTCAATATTTGTAAAATGAATAGACTCAAAAGGTGTCAGTCACCTTAATACAAATATTAACCAGTTGTGTTAGCAACGACATCATGGGGGTTCAATTTCCCTGGAAAAAGTATTGAGAAATACATGAATTACATATGGAGATATGGCTATAATCTTGTGAAGAGTCCAAATCATTTATTAACATGAGAGTATGATAGATCTAAAATTCAACTATTTTGATTTCATTAAAGCTACATATGGAGATATGAGTATAATCTTGTGAAGAGTCCAAATCATTTATGAACATGAAAGTATGATAGATCTAAAATTCAACTATTGTGATTTCATTAGAGCTCAAAGCGACTTTTCAACACAAAAGAATTCGCACATAATAACTAATCAATGTAAATTCTTCAAAAACAATGAGAAAAAAATAAATAAACATTAGATATTATCAATTCACTCAATAAGCCATGAAAAGCCTTTGTCTATACTTTGTTATTGTACTCATGAACATTATATTTGGAATTTGAAGATTCTTAGAAAATATGGTAAGGAAAAATCTATTATGTACAAATTAAGTTCCTCAATTATGGCTCTTAGGAGTACTTGAGAACTAAAATTGAAACCTTGTGTAGGCATCATTAAAATTATGGGAGACTATAGTATGACATGAAAACCTAGAGATTGAATACAGAAGAGGAACGAATTACTCCAACACGCAAGCGGAAAGGAAAATAATTAGACTTCAATTTCACCCATCACTGTTGCAACTCAAAGTTTATGTACTTTTAGAAGATTATGAGGAGGTAAACAAGAGTTTTAAAAGAAGCATTAACGAAAAATAAATGTACTCAAAAGATGTGGTACATCAGTGGAAATTATAATATAATTTCAATACCTAAGAGGTCTACGCCATGAATTAATCCATAGAGCGTGTAACAAAAAAAATGGGTGAACAGAAATAAACCATCACCAAGGCCACCTAATCATACACAACTGAAAAGGGAAATTTTAATTACTCAATATGAATGGCCAAATCCGAACAATAACATTAAGCTATCAAAATCGAAGAAGAAAATCTAAATAACCATATAATTTAGGGAAAATTTTGATAGAGAACGCTGACATACAACCTCACCAAAAACATAAAAACAACATAAAGGGGTATTTCCCATAATATAGCCATCAAGGTTAAAACTGAACCATAACGAAAGATGAAACATGTTTTCGTAAATCCTACATTTACAAGCCTAAGAAGATACTTCCTTATTTCCTTGTATGGTTGAGTATCATCAATAAATTTTCTGACATCAAAAGTGGGGAATGAGATTAGGGTATTTACTTGAAGTGAAATGGTAGAGGATGTGCAACGCATGTGACAAAACTAGAAAAAACCCATAAACCTCCACAAAAAATATAAAGACGTTACAAAAGAAAAGAGGAAATAACAACGCACATTAGAAGGAGAAGCTACACATTTGAAGAGAATTCAAGTCTATTAAAAAGAGTAATCTTAGGATAATATAGGGAAAATGTGATGGAGTTTGAAAAACACATGCTTTGTTAAAAAATTAAAAGGATTTCGTTTCCACCAGGAACCTGTAACGACTTCTTGAGGCAACATAAAACCTTGCAAGAAGAAAATGAAATTATTCATCAAGTCTCAAATCAGAACATGGATAAGGATGTGTTCAAGATATATCCATCCTTTACCTCAAAAAATGGCTTGGAGGTACTAGCCTCACCTACTTAAACTGAAAAAAATAGAAACCGAACATAAAATAAAAACAAACTACCTGAGCAAGAGACACAGTGAATCCTATGAGCCCCAGGTGCAGCAATAAAATCTCTCAAGGTAGTATGAAATGGGTGTCTTGGGAAATACCCAACGAGTGTAAAGAAACCCTCCTCCACTATAGCGACACTATAGAGCGCAACATTGATCGAGGATAGTAGGATGTACTAAGGAAACAAAATTCAAGGTTAGATCAAACCCCCAAATCATTTCCAACCATTGGATACAACCAGTTTTTTACCACCATTGGATATAAACAAGCGATGAAAGGCATGAGATGAGCACGTGACTTCCAAAGGGAGCATGAATGAAAGTACACCAAGCATACCCATAGTACAAGCATCATGACTATAAATAATACGACACATTAATACACCAAAATTTCTCCCTTTACATCATTTGTGTGCTAGAGTTGATAGGATCACATTAGGATATGAACGATATATGTATACCAAGGAGAAAATAAAAAATGTATTTCCCACTATGTTGTATTAGAAGTTAATCATGTGACTAGATATTAGGCAAGAAAAATTACAAGACCATGTAAACACTATAAGTATCGACATTTATTGGAATACAGTATGTAAGTATAAATATCGATATTTATTTGAAATACAAATATGTAAAGTGAAGTATCAATATTATTTGGAAATACAAGTAAAGTGAAGTATTGAATGAAAATGATAGAATCGAACTAGTTAGGTATGAATGAATCACACAAGGAAAAAAATAATTAAGTAACTCATCATCATTTCAATTTTTGAAATTGTATTATGGGGTAAGAACATATAAAAATATAACAAAAGATATATTTTTATTGGAGATTTGGGACATGACATTACTCAAGAGTCCTCCTCACAAAATAAAACCTTCACTATAACAAACTCGATACTTGTATTTAGTGTCAAACTCACATTATCTAGTTCATCCAACCATCGGGAAAAAAGTTCCCTTCTCCAATGGCTTGCCTCTTATTTTATAGGATGTTGTAGAGGTGACACATGACACTTCATACATAATTAATTATTTTTATTAATCTAGAAGTTTGATTATTCACCCACCCAAGTGTCACCCTTTCACCAAGGCTCTCCATTTTTTTTTTACTTAAACATTTATTCAAATATAATAATTTTATTTACCCCAAAATGATTCCCTACATCTTCTCCTTGTTTTCTCTTGATCCCCACTTTTTATTCCTTAATTTGTGTTTATTAATGAAGTCAACTAACAAATCTCAAATTTTGTCCCCAAATTAGCTCATTATTTAACTCAAATTACTTCTTAGGTAGAGATTCTTGTGTTTCTTCTTGACACATGGAGCTTCTCTAAATTTTAACTAATTTCATTTATTAATATTTATTTTTATTCACCCCCTTTTTTCTTAATGTAGTTAAACTATTTTAGGATTAATACTTGTAACTAACTCTATTTCCCATCATGAGGACTAAAGCCAAGAAGAAGATACTCGATAAATTGTTATCTACTGCTCTTCTCTCTATATTCACTCTAGTTTTATTGAGTGTACAAACATGAAGCGATATTTCCCTTCAATACAAGGAACTAATAAGTTCGTGAATATTTCTGTGGTGATGAACTTGATGTTGTGGTGTCGAGAATTTTTCCATAGTAAATATTTTTTTATTGACATTTCGAGTCTAAATCAATACCCATCGTCAGGACTAAAGCTGAGAAGAATATCCTAGATAAACGTTTATATGTTGTTTTCCTCTCTATTTTCACCATGGTTTTCTCAACTGTACAAACCTCAAAATGGATTTCCCTTTTGTATAGGGAATTAATAGGTGTTTGAAGATTGTTGTGATCATGAACTTGATGTTTTGCTGTTGCAAATTGTTCCACAATAGTAATTTTATTTTCCACATTTCGAGTCTAAATCAAGACCCATCATTGGGACTAAAGCAAAGAAGACATTGGATAAAGTGTTATTCATTGCTCTTATCTCTATATTCACATTGGATTTCTTGAGTGTAAGAAACTCAATCTAGATTTCCCTTCCATAAAAGGAACTGATCAGTGTTTGAATATTTATGTGGTGATTAACTTTATGTTGTGGTGTCAGAAATTGTTCCACAGTAGACATTTTATTATCGACGTTTTAAGTCTAAATCAACACCCATCATTAGGGCTAAAGATGAAAAGAAGACATTACATAAAGTTTTATCCATTTCTCTTCTCTCTATCTTCAACCTAGTTTTCTCGAGTGTATGAACCTCAAGCCATATGCCCCTTTCATACTGGGAACTAATAAGTATTCAAAGATTTATGTGGTGATGGACTTGATTTTTTGGTGTCGAAAATTGTAAAATAATAGACATTGTATTATTGATGTTTCGAGTCTAAATCAAAACCCATCATCTAGACTAATGTCGAGAATAATATGGTGGATTAAGTGTTATCTTATTCTCTTCTCTCTATCTTCACTCTAGTTTTCTTGAGTATACAAACCTCAAGTGATATTTCCCTTTCATATAAGGAACTCATAATTTCTTAAATATTTCTCTTGTGATGAACTTGATGTTATGGTGTTAGACATTGTTCCATAGAAGACATTTTGTTGTCAATGTTTCAACTATAAATCAAGACTTATCGTGAAGACTAAAGCTGAGAAGAAGATACTAGATAAAATTTTGTCCATTATTATTCTCTATATCTTCACCATGTTTTTCTCTAGTGTAAGAACATAAAGCCAGATTTCCATTCCATATAGGGAATTGATAAGTTTGAATATTTTCGTGGCCATGAACTTGATATTGTGATGTCATAAATTATTCCACAGTAGACATTTTATTGTCGAAGTTTTTATTCTAAATCAAGACCCATCGCGAGGACTAAATCCGAGAAGAAGATATTGGATAAAGTGTTATCCGCGATTTTTCCCTCTATATTTCACCATGTTTTTCTCGAATGTATGAACCTTAAGCGAGATTTCTCTTCCATACAAGGAACTGATAAGTGTTTGAATATTTTTGAGGTGATGAACTTGATGTTATGGTATCACAAATTGTTCCATATTTGATATTTTATTGTTGACATTTTGAGTCCAAATCAATACCCATCATTAGGACTAAAGTCGAGATGAATATATTGGATAAAGAATTATCTATTGCTCCTCTCTATCTTCACTCTAGTTTTCTTGAGTGTATGAACCTCAAGTCATATTTCTCTCCCATATAGGGAACTCATAAGTGTTTTAATATTTATGTGGTGATAGACTTGATTTTGTGGTGACAATTTTCTTTTCACAGTAAACGTTATATTATCGATGTTTTGAGTCTAAATAAAGACCCATCATCTCATCTAAAGATGAGAAGAAGATATTGGATAAAGTGTTATCTAATTATATTTTCTCTATATTCACCATGGTTTTATCTAGTGTATGGACCTCAAGCCATATTTCCCTTTCGTACCACAAGTTGATAAGTGTTTAGATATTTATATGGTGATGAACTTGATGTTTGGTGTAAGAAATTGTTCCACAGTAGATGTTTTATTCTCGATGTTTCGAGGCTAAATCAAGACCCATTGTTAGGAATAAAGCTGAGAAAAAAATATTGGATAAGGTGTTATCCTCTGTCTTCTCTCTATCTTCACCATAATTTTCTCGAGTGTATGAACCTGAAGCCATTTTATTTTTTACTTTATAAAAAGAAGATAGTGAGAAGAGTAAGAGATAACATTTTATCCATTATTTTCTTCTCGTCTTTAGCTGACACGATGGATCTTGATTTGGACACAAAACATTCACAATAAAATGTCTACTCTAGAATAATTTCCCACACCACAATACATGTTCATCACCACAAAAATCTTCAAACACTTATCAAATTTTGGTACAAAATGGAGATATGGATTGAGGTTTGTACACCCGAAAAAACCACAATAAGGATAGAGAGAAGAGCTTCCGATCAAACTTTATACAGTACCTTCTTCTCATCTTTTGTCCTTACAATGTGTCTTCATTTAGACTCAAAATGTTGACAATAAAATTTATACTATGGAACAATTTCCAACACCAAAACATCAAGTTTATTACCACAAAAATCTTCAAAGACTTATCATTTCCCTATATGGAAGGGAAATTTCCCTTGAGGTTTGTACACTCGAGAAATCGAGGGTGAAGAGAGGTTTGTACACTCCAGAAAACGAGGGTAAACATAGAGATATGAGTAGTGGATAACACTTTATCTAGTATCTTATTCTCAACTTTATTCCTAAAAATGGGTCTTGATTTAGACTCAAAACACCGATAATAAAATGTATAGAGTGGAACAATTTTCCATGCCACAACTTTGAGTTCATTTCCACATAAATTTTCAAACGCTTATCAATTCCCTGTATAGAAGGGAAATAAGGCTTAAGGTTTGTAAACTCGAGAAAACCATGGTGAAGATGGAGAGAAGAGAAAGATTACACTTTATCTAGTATCTTCTTCTCAAATTTATTCCTTACAATGGGTATTGATTTAGAGATGAAATATGAACAGTAAAATGTCTAGTGTGGAAGAATTTCTAACACCAAAACATTAAATTCATCAACACAGAAATCTTCAAACACTTATCATTTCTCTGGATGGAGGGGAAATATGGCTTGTATTTCATACTCTTGATAAAACCAAGGTCAAGATAGAGAGAATAACAATGGATAACACTTTATCCAGTATCTTCTTCTCAACTTTAGTCCTGAGGATGGGTATTGATTTAAACTTGAATCACAATAATAAAATTTCTAATCTGGAACAATTTTCAACACCACAACATCAAGTTCATCACCAAAGAAATATTCAAATAGTTAAGGGTGGAGCTCTCAAGTGGTCAAATATCTTTTTCTTCTAGTGGGTGCGCCCCCTAGTAAAATCCTCGTGAGTGACCCAATCTAGGGCCTTACCCCATGTCATTTTCATCTTTAAGGGGAAGGTATCCCAATGCCTTCCATCCCATGTCATGACACGAGTGCAAGTAAGTAGAATTAGGGAGGTTGTCCCACCCCTCCCATGAAGTTCCATCTATTCGTACAATCACATCACCCATGTCTGAGTCATTCGTCCAAGAATCTAACTGATGCTTACAACCACTATCAGGTCATTAGAATTCAAAACATAATTTCAAATTAAACTTTTAAATTTTCTTGAGAAAATAGCATATAATTCAAACCAAACTAGAGGTTTTTGACTCATCACATGAATGTGCATTTGGGTGATTTCCTACCACACTTAATTATAATTAGTAATTATTTAATTCATAATATTAGCCACCAATATAATTTTGTATATTAAATCATCATCACAACATAACCATTAACATATTTGCGACTGTGAGAAAGAATGAATGTAAATTGACACATAATGAATCCATCAAATGATTATACATAGTCATATAAACACATCCATCACAATCATTATCACCATAACATCAAACTCGAAAAACAAATATTATCACATCCACTCATAGTACAAGTCAAATATCTAGATCCTTAACGTGAGAACCTCAAACAATAATTCATGAAGAATAATGTCATATGAGGGTTAGAAAGTAATAATATCACATACACTCATTATAAGAGTAAAATATCTATATCTTGAACCTAATGTCTCTAAATAATAATGCATCAATGATAATGTCAAATCAGGGTCAAACAACTAGAGTCAGAACTATATACACCCCATCCTAATAATGGATTTCATCCTGAAGTCATTAGAATAATAAAGGAAATGGTGAGGAATATCCTTGATGTCCTCCCAATTGGTAGATATGAGAGTATTACTATGCTACTAGACCTCAACCTTCTCCACCAATCATCATATAAGATGTAGATCTCACTGTTCTAGTATGTGAACTAGTCAAAAACTTGCAAACGATCTAAAATAAAATTATGCATTACAAAAACATAGAACACATCATTCAGATGTGTTAGTGATGGGGGTAAAGCAACCATCTATGCCACCAAGACTTTTCTTTCTAATATTTCAAAAGGTCACACAAACCATGGGTAAAAATTTTCTCCCTTTCCAAACATTATCGATCTCTTTTACGGTCTTACTCTTAAAAACACCCTATCTCCCACTTCGTAACTTTGATCTATCCTATGAGTATCAATATAGCTCTTTTTTCAATATTGTGTTTCTTTAGGCCTCCCCCTAATCATATTCATTTGTTCCTCCATCGCTTTCAGGACATCTAGTCCTATTAATACTAGGGCCTTTAATGAGTACCAACTGCGAGGTGTTTTGTAAGGCCTCCCAGACAAGATCTCAAATGGTGCCATCTTGATGGAACTCTAATAATTGTTATTGTGAGAGAATTCCACCCATGGTAAAAACTCTTCCCATCTCTTTTATTTGTCCATAATATACATCCACAACATGTCCTCTAGTATTTGGTTAGTCCTCTCTGTTTAACCATCAGTCTTGGTGTGATAGGAAGCACTGAAGTTTAGTTGGGTTGCCAACACTTATTAGAAGCTAGTCTCAAAACCTCCCTATAAATATTTATCCTTTATCTAATATTATTTTCCTTGGTACTCCACGTAACTTCACAATCTCATCAATAAAAACTCTTATTCTCTCTAGTGTCTCATATGAAGTCTTAGTCAATGTGTCTACCAGTAAAAATATGGTAGCATGTCTTGTTGTGGTCATTGGAAATCCCACGATGATGTCTAGTGATGTAACTTTCCATTTATAATTTTGTATCTCATGGTGTTGAAATAACTCTATTGGATGTCTACATTTAGCTTGTACTCATCAACACTCTAAAAATTGTGCTACAAAGTTTAGAATGTCCTTCTTCACCCCCTTCCAAAATATGAGAAATTTTAGGTCCAAACTTATCTTATTAACACTAGGGTGTGCCATGTATATTACTTGATGTGCTTCTATCAAGATTAATTGAAACATATCCTTATTCAGTGGAACAAATATCCCTACAAGTAAGTGTCGAAGTCCACCACCATCTAGGTAGTATCCTTCATAATTTGGGATCAAGATTTCTTCCTACCTAAAACTCTTGTTAACCTCTTTATGCTAGGTATCTTTAACTTGTAAATGGAGAAAATTCTCTTGCATGTTTGTCTTTATGGGAATTGCCAAAAATATTTGAGGTCTCCTCCTTAAAGCATATGTCACTCTAGCTATTGTTCCTTCCATGTAAGTAAAAATAAAATCATATTCATGTTTTTACTCTAACCACCTTCTTTGTCGAGTATTTAAATGGTCTTGTGTGAATATGTGGTTGTAGCGCATATTGATTAACCTTTAGTTCAAAATTCCTTCCTAGTAGGTAGTGTCTCCAAATACATAGGACATATATTTCTACTGATGGATTTTGAGTTAACTTAACACATATATTATTACTCATTAACCTTTCATGAACACACAACCAATTCCTTCCTTGAAGGCGTTGGTGCAAACTATATATTCTTGCACCAAAACTTGTACCTTTGAGAGAAACATAGCTATTAAATCCACTTTTCACCTCTTAAATTTATGTTCAAATTTTTCAATCCAGACAAAGTTCTTATTCTTTCTTGACATTTCGGTCATGGGGGTTGCTATATTTGAAAAACTTTCAACCAATCTACAATAATACCCAACCATAACTATAAAACTACACATTTTGAGAAGATTGGTTAGTGTAGCTACTTTTTCCTATGCCATGATATGCTCCACATAATTGGGTGCGGTGGTAGAAGTTCATTGTTGTGGTGGTGACGTGATATTCCCTCTAGTAGTCCTACTCCTTCCCAATCCTCCTGTAATGATGATTACTTGTTCCCTCTACATCAAATTTCTCACACACACACACAAATATCTATATATATATATATATATATATATATATATATATATATATATATATATATATATATATATAATAAAATTGTTTCTACTATCAATAATTACACATAGGTAGGATCGTTTCCAACCTATCCACCCCTTCTCTAATATTTTAATTAATCAATGCACTAAGACTTGTTTGTACCCAAAAACACATTATATTATTTAGGGGTTGCATCTCCCAATAACTTTCAAGATCTATATTGCATACCAATAGAAATTCCTTTTAGGTAGTATCTTAGTCTTTAGAGGCTTGGATAATATGTAGATAGGCATATGCATTACATTTAAGTGGGTTTAGAGTCTCACAAAACTATGTTATATAACTAAAATTTAAATTTATTCTCTTTTTTTGTTTGTGGAACATGCCTGTGTTGTCAATAGAATATTAATTGCATCAAACTATAATGGAAGATGTCCATCTCTAGAGAAGAAAATAGTGATTGTCCTTCACGTAGGCCTGGGGTGAATAATAACACAATTTCAAGGTTCTAAGAGATAAAGATATATGTCCATAGAGAAAATCAAAACAAATGGATTGAATAATAATTACTATAATAGAGAGCTACAGAAGCATGCAATTTCAAATAAAAATTTAAATAACCGGGGTATTGGTAGATCAACCTCCTCACACAACACTCTTGAATTAGAGAAAAGTTTTACTAAATATGGGATAGTTTCTAGAACAAAATTACTTACGTGCACCTCCTCCATTAACAATATTTTAAAATATGCCCTTTATTTTATTAGTGGGAGCATGCTCTATAGTAGATTTTCAACATTGTTAGGGAATTTCCTATAAAAAATATTAGATTGAAATAGCTTGGTTTGTGACATGTTTCCTAGAACTCAGAAATTATAATAGTGTAAGTAAGCAATTGCTTCAATTTATGGTAAATTCATTTTTTCTTGGACCAAAACCAGCAATTGCTTCAATTTATGGTAAATTCATTTTTCCTTGGACCAAAACCTCCAATACTCTGAGGATACTTTATATTTATAAAAAAGTTCAAATATATTAAAACTTAAGGCTATAAAGTAGAACATCAATGTTGACTAGAGATGAATAAGTAAGCGCATTGTACCAATTAAAGTGTCCATTATGACATGTTTATTTCACTGAGTAATCTTTTCTTATATGTTTCCATGTAACTCTTGGTTGGGTAGATTTTATAATTTAAGATTTATCATGGCCTAAGTTACTACATTTATCGATATTTTTTTTTTATATTTTATATTAACTCTTATTTGGTTTTACATAGTAATTAAGTCATTTAAAATACTAAATAAATACACTGAAATCTATAATTCACAACTTCATTGAAGACATTGATTATTAATTGCAACAAGAGTTTATGTGGGGACCATTAATCAAGATCAATTATTTACAATTGATTCTACCCATGTTTACCATACTATTATATTTTTGTGGGCTTTTATGATACTAAATCAACCATTTATACCCTTTTACTTCAACCTAAATTTACGAGTGTTCACTTTATCTAATAAATTAAGAATTTCATAAATTACCTAAATTTACGAGTGTTCACTTTATCTAATAAATTAAGAATTTCATAAATTATTGTTGGTAGTATCTCTTAATAATTATACATATTTTATTTTAACCGAATAAAAGAATGTCCAATATTTCCCAAATCACTGTTACATTTCTATTCAAGCTATTAAAATTTACTAACCATTTAATAGTATTAAAATTTACTAATAGTAGATAATAAATTTATTTACTTACAAAATTGTATCATTATACATATAATGATATGTTTATGACTATTGAATTGGTTTCTAAGCTTTTATGATACTAAATCAACCATTTATACCCTTTTACTTCAACCTAAATTTACGAGTGTTCACTTTATCTAATAAATTAAGAATTTACGAGTGTTCACTTTATCTAATAAATTAAGAATTTACGAGTGTTCACTTTATCTAATAAATTAAGAATTTCATATATTATTGTTGGTAGTATCTCTTAATAATTATACATATTTAACCGTATTTAACGAAATAAAAGAATGTCCAATATTTCCCAAATAACTGTTACATTTCTATTCAAGCTATTAAAATTTAACCAGTAGATAATAAACTTATTTACTTACAAAATTGTATCATTATACATATAATGATATGTTTATGACTATTGAATTGGTTTCTAATTTTAATTCATTTTAGATAAAGTAATATACAAGCAATATATATCCATATCAATTTTTTGTTAATTCCGTGTATATATATATATATATATATATATCATTTTGACTCATACAATATAATTTTTTACAATTCTACCAATTTTTTTTAATTACGTATTTAAAAATTACTATTGTGCATTCATATATTAATCAGGTTGACATAGACAACATTTAGAGCATCCACTTGAATAGTGACTTAACTTCTAACTAGATCGAAATGACTTAACTTTTAAGTAGATCGAAATAATAGTGCTTGGAATATGTAAACAATTTTTGTTTACATATCCAAATTTAAATATCATCATACACTAATAAGATGGGAATTATATCATCATACACTAACAAGGGCTGCAAAGCAGTGGTAGTCCCTGCCGCATATGCATTTCATAGAATAGATATGCATTTCTTCACCTGTTTTCACAAAATAGATATTCATTTCTTAATAAAACTCTTGGACCGGGTGGACTTGGAAAATGACTGAACAAAAATATGGTAATTTTTTTAATGCATTCAAATATATCACTCACTTAAATTTCAGAGACCTCAATGCAACGAAAAACGTACAGGAGTTATTGATGAAGCACCTCGTCATTATTTTACAAATGCATATATATTCCATTACTTAATGACTAGAATTAGGAAGAATTACCAACATCTAAAAAACGGGAAGAAATTAAATTGGCACAATGGCCCATATAACATTATAACTAGGGGACTAACTCGTAATTAGATGCCCTGATCAATAAGATAGTCACCAAGCCTCTCCATAATCAATTACATTCGCCTGGAGTCACTGGTTCATCCTAAAGGCCAAAGATAAGGGCACAGGTTGTCTTCTTAATAATGACACCTGCAGATCCTTTCTTCGGTCTGATGACAACTCCAGGTTCACCTTGGATGAACATATACTTTGTTCCTCCAATATACAGGCCAGTTGGTGCAAGGGATCCAGGCTCAGCAAAATCATTCACTATGGTTGTCACTTCCTCAGGCTTGATCAATGGGAAGTTATCTCTCTAAGCCCAAACACTGCCATCCAGCCCAATAATGGCCGCCGCGGTGAGCCAATTTTCCTGGGCGATCTCACACATGAGATGGTCATCAACGTAAGTCTGCCATGATATCTTCCCTTCTCCAAAAATTTAGCAAGATCCCACAAAGGCAAGCCCGACCAAATCCGAGACAATAGAAAAGAAAATTAGGTTCAAGATCACCCAGGAAAACTGATAACTTGCAGCAAATTACAACGAGGAACCGACATGATCGAATCTAGTACCACCGAGAAAAATACAAAACAAATAACTAACCATAACAAAAGTATGGCAGCTTATAGTTTATGTTGAAAGAAGGTATCAATAGATTTTCTTCTAATTGAGCGGAGGATTTCTTATAGCCCTTGATTATTTCATGTTTTTAGTAGAGAAATAAGCTGCAGAAGCATATGAGGATGATTTGAACGGGTAGATTTACCAGAAAAAATTCAAAAATTTATTTGATTTAGGTTTATAATAATTTGCGCAGTTGTTAAAAAGTATATAGAAAGTGAAATTTAAGTATATACCATAGAGTCATCAAAGTGCTTCACCACCACTATCGATTGATCGAGAACACAACTATCAATGATTATAGGGCATAGTAAGAAGATGAGCAGACCTGAGGCACCCACTTGTCCCATCCTCCACTCAACCTAGCATGCAGCCAACGCTCGTCTTAATTGATAGAAGACCAAGTGGCACATATTGTTATCACACTTGGCTTTTATGGTTAATCGTCCATTATAAGCCACATAAGCAGAAAAATGAGCAGGTTTGACGCACTCACTTTTGTCATGCTAGGCGAGCATAGTCTTGTGCAATCTACAATAATTTGAAACCATAAAATGCAGTTTATTCCATAACTAAGATAGTGCAATGAAAATGAGATTTCGTTATGGCCATGGTGGTCTCCGTTTAATGCAAAAAAATAAGCCCGAACCTAGCCACTGTATGGTTATGACCATTGCACTATGGGATTTAACAGAGGCAACAAACCCAAATCCGGTCACCTTTAGTTGCAACAGACGATGAATTCAAACATAAATCAGCAAATTTATGGTGTGTTTCAGTTGTCGAGTTAACCCATGAACAAGCTCAATTGAATCCAGCAGCAAAGGTCACAGGAGTAGAGATAGTAGGTCAATCGAATAGAGCTTGATAAGGATAGATACAATTTTTGTATTGCATCTAATTAAATCGAGCTTGAAAGTGTAGATACAATTTTTTTTTGCACTAAATATTCTCAAGGAAAAGTCTGCTAACGTTGAGCTTTAGAGAAGCATTTAAAGTCTACTAAGGTTGAGCTTCAGGAATTAAATTGAGCTTGAAAGTGTAGATACAATTTTTTTTTGCACTAAATATTCTCAAGGAAAAGTCTGCTAACGTTGAGCTTTAGAGAAGCATTTAAAGTATACTAAGGTTGAGCTTCAGAGAGCCATTTTTTTGCGGAAGCATCTGAGTAAGCAGTGATGGGAAAACTACAGAGGCAGAAGCCTAGAAGGCAGTTGACAAAGGCATAGAAGGAAGTTGATCATCCTTAGCAGCATCAGTGGTAGAGTTCTAGGACTCAGGGAAAAGTCGGCAGGTTCCTTCGCTCAGCCAGATTCACCAGATTGATTCTGAGTAGCTTAGCTGCTCTTCATGCAGGTAAGAGTAAACCGGTAAGAGGAGTTGAATTTAAAATCAGATGTAATTAGATGTTACTATCAATGCTATCTCATGGTGAATTCTCTACGCACCTTAACAAGGAGGGTGAAATCAACAACTTAGGCAAAGTGGCAGAAAACACATGTGTAGCAGTGCAGTGACCCCTTCACCAAGAGGCTGAAATCATCAACTCAAGCAAAATGGTAGACAAAGTTGTAGACCAACCGAAGCATGGGAAGGTAACTATTAAGGCTCAACCCTTTCTGATTCCTTCGCCCATCTCAGTTATACAAAAAAAAATATAAAAGAAGAGAAGCATAGCGGAAGACAAAAGCTATAGACCAGCCGAGGTAGGGGAAGCTAAATATCAAGGCTCAAGTTTTTTGATTCCTTCGCCCATCTCAGTTATACAAAAAAAAAATATAAAAGAAAAGGAGCATCACCTGCGAAATCTTACACTTTTTTTCTGAATAATGAACAATTTTTAAATAAGTTACTTGAAGGGGA
The DNA here is from genome assembly GCA_031772625.1 of Pinus tabuliformis. Classification (NCBI taxonomy): domain Eukaryota; kingdom Viridiplantae; phylum Streptophyta; class Pinopsida; order Pinales; family Pinaceae; genus Pinus; species Pinus tabuliformis. The sequence goes on along the minus strand of CM062811.1, from coordinate 571,076,590 downwards.
AAGTTGTGGAGGGCGTATTAAAACAAATACAACACAAACTATCACAAAGACACACAACTTTCATTAATTTATTTGCTCAATTACATCACACTTATATAGGAAATATGTGCAACTAATTCCTAACCACTCACAACTAATTTTGTTCAACCACTTACAACTAATTATGTTCAACCACTCATAACTAATTCTATTTCTGCATTATTCTCACATCCTCCCTTAATGGAGAAATGGATTTTCTACAATACCTAACTGACTTCTAAAAACTTCAAATTTGATTTTACCAAGGGGCTTAGTAAATATATCAGCCACATTATCCTTGGTGTTACAAAATATCAATCCAATTTCATTTGACTCAATTTTCTCACGTACAAAGTGGTATTGTAACCCAACGTGTTTTGTTCTAGCATGGTAAACTGGATTATGTGCTAATTTGATAGCACTCTGATTATCACAATTGATACATGTTGCACCACTTTGCGCTTCTTCAAGATCCGCAAGAATTCTCCGCAACCAAATAGCTTCACAGGTGGCATTGGTCAAAGCTTTGTACTCTGATTCTGTTGAAGATAAAGAAACAGTTGGCTGTTTCTTACTACTCCAAGATACGACCCCTAATCCAATATGAAATGCATAGCCAGAGGTAGATCGTCTGTCATCTGGATTTCCTGCCGAATCTGAATCAAAAAAACCTGTCAGTGCAACATCAGATACATCAGTGTACATAATACCAAGATTCACTATTCCCTTTAAGTATCAGAGAACTTTCTTTGCAGCATTCCAGTGATGTCCTGAAGGCTTAGCCATGAATTGGCTAAGGATACTGACTGAGTATGCAATGTCTGGTCTGGTAGTGGTGAGATAGTTCAAACTTCCCACTAACTGACGATATAATGTTCCATTTGCCTATTTCAATCCATCTTCTTTGTACAACTTTGCATTCTGTTCTAAGGGAGTTGACATAGCTTTGCAATCTGTCATATTGAACTTTTTAAGAATCTCCTTTGTATATTTGCTTTGAGTGATCAAAGTTTTACCAGGTTCTCTCCATACCTCAATTCCTAAACAGTAATGCATTTCACCCAAATATTTCATTTCAAAAACATGTGACAACTGAACTTTAATTTCTTCAATTAACTTGTGAGCACTGCCTGTTATAATGAGATCATCCACATACAAAGATATTAAAGCAACATTTCCTTTTTCATCTTTCTTAACATACAAGTTATGATCATTTTTGCTTTTCACAAACCCATTCTGAAGAAAGAAGGTATCAATCTTTACATACCATGATCTTGGTGCCTGTTTCAAACCATACAATTCCTTTCTTAACCTGCAAACTAGATGCTCCTGTCCCTGTTTGACAAACCCTTCAGGTTGAACCAAATAAACTTCTTCCTTTAAATCACCATTTAGAAAAGCAGATTTGACATCCATTTGATGTATATTCCAATTATGTTTTGTGGCTAAGGCAATCAGTAATCTAATTGTATTCAACTTAGCTACTGGTGCAAAAGTGTCTTCATAATCAATTCCCTCCTTTTGAGCATATCCTTTTGCTACTAATCTTGCCTTAAATTTATCAATTGTACCATCTGCTTTAAATTTTGTTTTGTACAACCATTTGCTTCCAATTGGAACTTTATTTTCAGGAAGTTCCACTAATTCCCATGTTTGATTTTTCATAATAGAAGCATACTCATCATTCATAGCATTAATCCATGGTTCATGTTGTTTAGCCTGCTCATAATCAATTGGTTCTTCAACATTCATTATATTAGACATTAAGGCATAGTCTTTATACCTTGCAGGAAGCCGAGTCTGTCGGGACGACCTTCTTGGTGTTTCAATGCCTGTGGGTGTTCCAGCCATGATTCGTCGGCTTTGAGGTGAATCACCCCCTTGTGATGACTCACTGCTGCTAGATGTGCTCGTACTGCTGCTATCATCCTAATCCTGATCCTGTACCTGTACCTGTTCCTGTTCCTGCTTAATCAAAGTATCAAGCTTGATATGTGCATCATTAGACATATGCCATGTATCATTATTACTTTTATCAGTCTGCTCATGAAACAATACATCACGACTTGCAAATAGTTTATGGGAACTTGGATCAAACAATTTATACGCTTTCTGATCCATACAATATCCAATGAAAACACACTTGATGGACTTGGCATCAAGTTTGCTTCTGTTAGCTTTAGGAATATGAGCAAAAGCAGTACATCCAAAGACTTTGAAATGACTCACATCAGGTTTATAACCATAAAGAACCTCAAAAGGAGTTTGAAAAACTAATTGCTTAGTGGGACATCGATTCTTCAGATAAACAGCAGTGTTAATGGCTTCTGCCCAGAAACCATTAGAGATGTTCTTACCTTGCAGCATACTACGAGCAGATTCCACCAAGGTTCTATTCCATCGCTCAGCAACACCATTTTGCTGAGGGGTATGTGGCACTGTGAACTGTTGTTGAATTCCATTAGATTTACAATAGGTGTTAAATGCTTTTGATTTATATTCACCCCCTTGATCAGATCTGAGTATTTTAATGCACTTTCCTGTTTGTTTTTCAACCATATTTCGAAACTCTTTAAAATACTCAAATATGTCACTTTTCCTTCTAATGAAATAGACCCAGGTATATCTAGATCTATCATCAATAAAAATAACAAAGTATGAAGCACCACCAAGAGACCTAGTTTGCATAGGTCCACATACATCAGTGTGAATTAATTCAAGTATATCATACTTTCGTTTCTCAGTATGAACAGGAAACTCTTCTCTATGCTGCTTACCAAGTGCACAAGCTTCACATGGTAAATGTTCACACTTCATAACAGGAAGACCTTCAACCATTGATTTCCTTTGTAACAACGATAAATCATTGTAATTTAGGTGCCCATACCTGTGATGCCATAATTCTGCTGTCGATGTCTCTGTGGATGTCAATGCAACATGGCGCTTCACTGTCACATCCAATCTATATAAACCTCCAACCCTGGTACCTGTAGAAACAACCCTGTAGTGGTCCTGAACATCTTTCACTATACACCCCAATTTACCAAATTCTACTTTTAAATGATTATCAGTGATAGTGGAAACAGATAGCAAATTCTTTTTGAGAGCAGGTACATACATCACATTATGAATCTGTCGCATTTGTCCATTAGGTAAGTACACATTTATTATGCCATAGCCTTGAACTTTAAGTGACCTATCATCTCCTAGGTAAATGTGTGTACCATCAGATTTCTCATAATATTTATCATACCATTCTTTATTACAAGTCATGTGTGCCGATGCACCAGAATCTATAAACCAAGCATTCTCATCATCAATTTCAGCAGACAATGCAGCATCAGAAAGAAATAACTTAAGATTTTTAAATCCATCATTCACTGAGGTGTCTCTGTTTATGTAATTTCCATTGTGCCTGCGATGTCTTTGATTTGATTCATTATTCTTTCTCCTATAGCAATCTTTAGCCAGATGTCCAGGTTTTCCACAATAATCACATTCAATGTTCCTTTTAACATAAGAATCGGGAGGTGCCATACCTTTTTGTTTTGCTTGAAAACGGCCTCTGTTCCTGTCCCATGGTCTCCCTCGGAATGGTCTTTTGCCTCTTGCAGTCAAAGCCAAATCAGAACCATTTGACTCCAGTTCAAAAGTTTTCATGCGCTCTTCTTCTTGAAGAAGAATTCTAGCCAATTCTTCAAATGTAGGAGGTGTCGGTCTAGCTGAGAGAGCTGAAATAAAGACTTTATAGTCTGGGACTAACCCCTTTAAAGTAACAGTTACCAAGTCTGTACTAGAAACCTTTTCACCAATATCACCAAGCTTATCACTAAAGTCTTTAATTCAGGAAACAAAGTTGCTAATGCTTTCATTGGCATCCATTTTGATAGATAGCAGCTTTGTTTTTAAAAATAAAATACGGTTTACATTAGTAGTCTCATACAAACCTTTGAGAGTGTCCCATGTCGCCTTCGAAGTTTCACAGTCCCGAATGTGAGGAATAATATTGTCCTTCACTGACATGCGTAGCAGCACCCTTGCTTTCATTTCACGCTTCTCCCAATCTTGAGTGGCAGTAGGAGGTTGAGGCTTGGTCTCGTCACCTTTGACAATCGGCCAGAGATAAATTGGGGTGTATAGTGAAAGATGTTCAGGACCACTACAGGGTTGTTTCTACAGGTACCAGGGTTGGAGGTTTATACAGATTGGATGTGACAGTGAAGCGCCATGTTGCATTGACATCCACAGAGACATCGACAGCAGAATTATGGCATCACAGGTATGGGCACCTAAATTACAATGATTTATCGTTGTTACAAAGGAAATCAATGGTTGAAGGTCTTCCTGTTATGAAGTGTGAACATTTACCATGTGAAGCTTGTGCACTTGGTAAGCAGCATAGAGAAGAGTTTCCTGTTCATACTGAGAAACGAAAGTATGATATACTTGAATTAATTCACACTGATGTATGTGGACCTATGCAAACTACGTCTCTTGGTGGTGCTTCATACTTTGTTATTTTTATTGATTATAGATCTAGATATACCTGGGTCTATTTCATTAGAAGGAAAAGTGACATATTTGAGTATTTTAAAGAGTTTCGAAATATGGTTGAAAAACAAACAGGAAACACACAACTTTCATTAATTTATTTGCTCAATTACATCACACTTATATAGGAAATATGTGCAACTAATTCCTAACCACTCACAACTAATTCTGTTCAACCACTTACAACTAATTCTGTTCAACCACTCATAACTAATTCTATTTCTGCATTATTCTCACATCCTCCCTTAATGGAGAAATGGATTTTCTACAATACCTAACTGACTTCTAAAAACTTCAAATTTGATTTTACCAAGGGGCTTAGTAAATATATCAGCCACATTATCCTTGGTGTTACAAAATATCAATCCAATTTCATTTGACTCAATTTTCTCACGTACAAAGTGGTACTGTAACCCAACGTGTTTTGTTCTAGCATGGTAAACTGGATTATGTGCTAATTTGATAGCACTCTGATTATCACAATTGATACATGTTGCACCACTTTGCGCTTCTTCAAGATCCGCAAGAATTCTCCGCAACCAAATAGCTTCACAGGTGGCATTGGTCAAAGCTTTCTACTCTGATTCTATTGAAGATAAAGAAACAGTTGGTTGTTTCTTACTACTCCAAGATACGACCCCTGATCCAATATGAAATGCATAGCCAGAGGTAGATCGTCTGTCATCTGGATTTCCTGCCCAATCTGAATCAGAAAAACCTGTCAGTGCAACATCAGATACATCAGTATACATAATACCAAGATTCACTGTTCCCTTTAAGTATCGGAGAACTTTCTTTGCAGCATTCCAGTGATGTCCTAAAGGCTTAGCCATGAATTGACTAAGGATACTGACTGAGTATGCAATGTCTGGTCTGGTAGTGGTGAGATAGTTCAAACTTCCCACTAACTGACGATATAATGTTCCATTTGCCTCTTTCGATCCATCTTCTTCGTACAACTTTGCATTCTGTTCTAAGGGAGTTGACATAGCTTTGCAATCTGTCATATTGAACTTTTTAAGAATCTCCTTTGTATATTTGCTTTGAGTGATCAAAGTTTTACCAGGTTCTCTCCATACCTCAATTCCTAAACAGTAATGCATTTCACCCAAATCTTTCATTTCAAAAACCTGTGACAACTGAACTTTAATTTCTTCAATTAACTTGTGAGCACTGCCTGTTATAATGAGATCATCCACATACAAAGATATTAAAGCAACATTTCATTTTTCATCTTTCTTAACATACAAGTTAGGATCATTTTTGCTTTTCACAAACCCATTCTGAAGAAAGAAGGTATCAATCTTTACATACCATGATCTTGGTGCCTGTTTCAAACCATACAATGCCTTTCTTAACCTGCAAACCAGATGCTCCTGTCCCTGTTTGACAAACCCTTTAGGTTGAACCAAATAAAATTCTTCCTTTAAATCACCATTTAGAAAAGCAGATTTGACATCCATTTGATGTATATTCCAATTATGTTTTGTGGCTAAGGCAATCAGTAATCTAATTGTATTCAACTTAGCTACTGGTGCAAAAGTGTCTTCATAATCAATTCCCTCCTTTTGAGCATATCCTTTTGCTACTAATCTTGCCTTAAATTTATCAATTGTACCATCTGCTTTAAATTTTGTTTTGTACAACCATTTGCTTCCAATTGGAACTTTATTTTCAGGAAGTTAAACTAATTCCCATGTTTGATTTTTCATAATAGAAGCATACTCATCATTCATAGCATTAATCCATGTTTCATGTTGTTTAGCCTGCTCATAATCAATTGGTTCTTCAACATTCATTATATTAGACATTAAGGCATAGTCTCTATACCTTGCAGGAAGCCGAGTCTGTCGGGACGACCTTCTTGGTGTTTCAATGCCTGTGGGTGTTCCATCCATGATTCGTCGGCTTTGAGGTGAATCACCCCCTTGTGATGACTCACTGCTGCTAGATGTGCTCATATTGCTGCTATCATCCTGATCCTGTACCTGTACCTGTTCCTGTTCCTGCTTAATCAAAGTATCAAGCTTGATATGTGCATCATTAGACATATGCCATGTATCATTATTACTTTTATCAGTCTGCTCATGAAACAATACATCACGACTTGCAAATAGTTTATGGGAACTTGGATCAAACAATTTATAGGCTTTCTGATCCGTACAATATCCAATGAAAACACACTTGATGAACTTGGCATCAAGTTTGCTTCTGTTAGCTTTAGGAATATGAGCAAAAGCAGTACATCCAAAGACTTTGAAATGACTCACATCAGGTTTATAACCATAAAGAACCTCAAAAGGAGTTTGAAAAACTAATTGCTTAGTGGGACATCGATTCTTCAGATAAACAGCAGTGTTAATGGCTTCTGCCCAGAAACCATTAGAGATGTTCTTACCTTGCAACATACTACGAGCAGATTCCTACTGCTGCTATCATCCTGATCCTGTACCTGTACCTGTTCCTGTTCCTGCTTAATCAAAGTATCAAGCTTGATATGTGTATCATTAGACATATGCCATGTATCATTATTACTTTTATCAGTCTGCTCATGAAACAATACATCACGACTTGCAAATAGTTTATGGGAACTTGGATCAAACAATTTATAGGCTTTCTGATCCGTACAATATCCAATGAAAACACACTTGATGGACTTGGCATCAAGTTTGCTTCTGTTAGCTTTAGGAATATGAGCAAAAGCAGTACATCCAAATACTTTGAAATGACTCACATCAGGTTTATAACCATGAAGAGCCTCAAAAGGAGTTTGAAAAACTAATCAGGCATAATGGAAATTACATAAAGAGAGACACCTCAGTGAATGATGGATTTAAAAATCTTAAGTTATTTCTTTCTAATGCTGCATTGTGTGCTGAAACTGATGATGAGAATGCTTGGTTTATAGATTCTGGTGCATCGGCACACATGACTTGTAATAAAGAATGGTATGATAAATATTATAAGAAATCTGATGGTACACACATTTACCTAGGAGATGACAGGTCACTTAGAGTTCAAGGCTATGGCATAATAAATGTGTACTTACCTAATGGCCAAATGCGACAGATTCATAATGTGATGTATGTCCCTGCTCTCAAAAAGAATATGCTATCTGTTTCCACTATCACTGATAATAATTTAAAAGTAGAATTTGGTAAATTTGGGTGTATAGTGAAAGATGTTCAGGACCACTACAGGGTTGTTTCTACAGGTACCAGGGTTGGAGGATTATACAGATTGGATGTGACAGTGAAGCGCCATGTTGCATTGACATCCACAGAAACATCGACAACAGAATTATGGCATCACAGGTATGGGCACCTAAATTACAATGATTTATCGTTGTTACAAAGGAAATCAATGGTTGAAGGTCTTCCTGTTATGAAGTGTGAACATTTACCATGTGAAGCTTGTGCACTTGGTAAGCAGCATAGAGAAGAGTTTCCTGTTCATACTGAGAAACGAAAGTATGATATACTTGAATTAATTCACACTGATGTATGTGGCCCTATGCAAACTAGGTCTCTTGGTGGTGCTTCATACTTTGTTATTTTTATTGATGATAGATCTAGGTATACCTGGGTCTATTTCATTAGAAGGAAAAGTGACATATTTGAGTATTTTAAAGAGTTTCGAACTATGGTTGAAAAACAAACAGGAAAGTGCATTAAAATACTCAGATCTGATCAAGGGGGTGAATATAAATCAAAAGCATTTAACACCTATTGTAAATCTAATGGAATTCAACAACAGTTCACAGTGCCACATACCCCTCAGCAAAATGGTGTTGCTGAGCGATGGAATAGAACCTTGGTGGAATCTGCTCGTAGTATGCTGCAAGGTAAGAACATCTCTAATGGTTTCTGGGCAGAAGCCATTAACACTGCTGTTTATCTGAAGAATCGATGTCCCACTAAGCAATTAGTTTTTAAAACTCCTTTTGAGGCTCTTCATGGTTATAAACCTGATGTGCGTCATTTCAAAGTCTTTGGATGTACTGCTTTTGCTCATATTCCTAAGGCTAACAGAAGAAAACTTGATGCCAAGTCCATCAAGTGTGTTTTCATTGGATATTGTACGGATCAGAAAGCCTATAAATTGTTTGATCCAAGTTCCCATAAACTATTTGCAAGTCGTGATGTATTGTTTCATGAGCAGACTGATAAAAGTAATACAAAGAATGATACATGGCATATATCTAATGATGCACATATCAAGCTTGATACTTTGATTAAGCAGGAACAGGAACCGGTCCAGGTACAGGTACAGGATCAGGATGATAGCAGCAGTACGAGCACATCTAGCAGCAGTGAGTCATCACAAGGGGGTGATTCACCTCAAAGCCGACGAATCATGGATGGAACACCCACAGGCATTGAAGCACCAAGAAGGTCGTCCCGACAGACTCAGCTTCCTGCAAGGTATAGAGACTATGCCTTAATGTCTAATATAATGAATGTTGAAGAACCAATTGATTATGAGCAGGCTAAACAACATGAACCATGGATTAATGCTATGAATGATGAGTATGCTTCTATTATGAAAAATCAAACATGGGAATTAGTGGAACTTCCTGAAAATAAAGTTCCAATTGGAAGCAAATGGTTGTACAAAACAAAATTTAAAGCAGATGGTACAATTGATAAATTTAAGGCAAGATTAGTAGCAAAAGGGTATGCTCAAAAGGAGGGAATTGATTATGAAGACACTTTTGCACCAGTAGCTAAGTTGAATACAATTAGATTACTGATTGCCTTAGCCACAAAACATAATTGGAATATACATCAAATGGATGTCAAATCTGCTTTTCTAAATGGTGATTTAAAGGAAGAAGTTTATTTGGTTCAACCTGAAGGGTTTGTCAAACAGGGACAGGAGCATATGGTTTGCAGGTTAAGAAAGTCATTGTATGGTTTGAAACAGGCACCAAGATCATGGTATGTAAAGATTGATACCTTCTTTCTTCAGAATGGATTTGTGAAAAGCAAAAATGATCCTAACTTGTATGTTAAGAAAGATGAAAAAGGAAATGTTGCTTTAATATCTTTGTATGTGGATGATCTCATTATAACAGGCAGTGCTCACAAGTTAATTGAAGAAATTAAAGTTCAGTTGTCACAGGATTTTGAAATGAAAGATTTGGGTGAAATGCATTACTGTTTAGGCATTGAGGTATGGAGAGAAACTGGTAAAACTTTGATCACTCAAAGCAAATATACAAAGGATATTCTTAAAAAGTTCAATATGACAGATTGCAAAGCTATGTCAACTCCCTTAGAACAGAATGCAAAGATGTACAAAGAAGATGGATCGAAAGGGGCAGATGGAACATTATATCATCAATTAGTGGGAAGTTTGAACTATCTCACCACTACCAGACCAGACATTGCATACTCAGTCAGTATCCTTAGTCAATTCATGGCTAAGCCTTCAGGAAATCACTGGAATGCTGCAAAGAAAGTTCTCCGATACTTAAAGGGAATAGTGAATCTTGGTATTATGTATACTGATGAATCTGATGTTGCACTGACAGGTTTTTCTGATTCAGATTGGGCAGGAAATCCAGATGACAGACGATCTACCTCTGGCTATGCATTTCATATTGGATCAGGGGTCGTATCTTGGAGTAGTAAGAAACAACCAACTGTTTCTTTATCATCAACAGAATCAGAGTACAAAGCTTTGACCAATGCCACCTGTGAAGCTATTTGGTTGCGGAGAATTCTTGCAGATCTTGAAGAAGCGCAAAGTGGTGCAACATGTATCAATTGTGATAATCAGAGTGCTATCAAATTAGCACATAATCCAGTTTACCATGCTAGAACAAAACACGTTGGGTTACAGTACCACTTTGTACGTGAGAAAATTGAGTCAAATGAAATTGGATTGATATTTTGTAACACCAAGGATAATGTGGCTGATATATTTACTAAGCCCCTTGGTAAAATCAAATTTGAAGTTTTTAGAAGTCAGTTAGGTATTGTAGAAAATCCATTTCTCCATTAAGGGAGGATGTGAGAATAATGCAGAAATAGAATTAGTTATGAGTGGTTGAACAGAATTAGTTGTAAGTGGTTGAACAGAATTAGACTAATTCTGTTCAACCACTTACAACTAATTCTGTTCAACCACTCATAACTAATTCTATTTCTGCATTATTCTCACAGGGCGTGCCACATAAACGAGAATTGTATTGAAGTGTCACGTTATGTGTATTGAAGTGTCAACCTGCTAACTATTGAAGTGTCAGCCTGCTAGTTATTGAAACTATTGAAGTGTCAGGTTTCGAGATAAGAAGCCATCGATGTCGAATGTTGAGGATGTATCAAAACTTTGGATATTAAATGGATATTAACTTTTCAATTTTATTAAAACTTCTTACATGTATTCAATTTTTGGGCGGGTATATATTGTTATTTCAAACTTAGGATATTGCTCTTTCCCTATTTGTTTTTAAACTTTAATTTTAACTTGCTCTGAACATGGTTTGGAAAAACTTACGAGATTTTATAAAAATTAGATTAGAAAACCCTAAAAAAAAACTGTCAAAAAAACCTCACTAAAAACAATTCTAATTAATTTACTATAAATTTTTTCTAACTTATTAAAAAAATGGTCACCCACACCAAAGAATAATATCATTTCTTTAAGTTAATTAAATGAGTGCTAGCTATCTATTATTTTTTTACTTTCTATAACTCATAACTAGTTCAATAGCAACAAACAAGCATGAAATACATATCCTCATGTGGAAATCTACTGGATCAGTTGAGGGAAAATCAAAATTGGGTTAATTACAACTATTAAAATTGTAATATATATATATATATATATATATATATATATATATATATTCAATCAGGCTATACGAACCATACATTCCACACTAGAATGTTTTTAAGCCAATTTAGAACCTAGAGAATTTAATAGCGATTATAGTTATTCACTAAACCTTCATTGGCTATAGGTATTCAATAGTTTTGAATTGTGAATTAAACAAGGGAAGTTGCGAGGCAGCAAGTCCCTGCATTAAGTTCAACCTGACGGAGAGGTTGCAGAGCTCTTCAATGGTCCATGCAGGAGAGTCACCCTGCCACGACAAGACATCTTCAAGAAACTAAATGATGATATGATGGAGCACTACGAAAGTAAGCTTAAGGTGTGGTTTGCCCAATTTGCTGAAGACTATTTCTCATCGCCTTGGAAAGTTCTAGCTCTGGGCAAGGTCAATAATTGCGCTTTTGCTCACCTTCGTTCAAACCGTCTTCTCGATCCTCCAAGTATACGAGTAGTCGCCTCGCCGTTGCTTTATCTTTTCTAAGAGTATATGATAGGGAGATTTCTGGTCATTTATAAATCATTTGTAGACCTTCATTAAATGACTCTGTTGGAGCCTTCAGTTGTCACCTTGTACCCTCGTGTAGCTTTAGTATATGGCCTTTAGCTATAGTATATGGTCTTTTTAGTTGTAGCTTGCATTCGTATCTTGTTGTAGCCTTTTCAGGACTGAAGAGGGCGACATAGTGTTATATAGATTTTTTTATCAAGATTATTCAATAAAATTCAATATAATCGTGTTGGAGACTATTGTTGTAGCCTTTTCAGGACTGAAGAAGGGCGGCATGTTCTTATATAGGATTTTTTATCAAGATTATTCAATATAAACGTGTTAGAGATTAGAATTTTAGTGAGAAAGTTATCATTAAATTTAACTTAATTTTATCGAGTAATCTGTACGATATTTAGTGATTCTCTGTTAGCATTGACTCCCTAATCAGAATACATAATAATTAATTGATTTCTATTAATTAAATTTGTGATTGCAATAAATTTAAAATTTCATTCTGTTATTTATTTGTGATTTCAATTAATTTATGATTTTATTGAAACTCTATCTGTAGCACAACGTCAACGGGAATAAGGTGAAATAATTTCTTTTGTTAAAATCAATGTTCGAGTCGTCGTGATTGATAATGATTCTGAGTATGATTGGTTTTTTTTTATGACATTAAAAATGCGAACAACTTCAATTATAATAACCGAAAGTTCCATTCGTCGTGCACCTTATCAAAGTCATTATAAAAGTTTGTTAGTATTGGACAACTTATGACGACCAGCCACTTTATCTCTCACTTACCACGTGCATTGCATGCAAGCCATGTGCCTTTTGCTGTAAGCTGCAGCCTGCCACAAGATCATAAAATGTCATCAGTGCAAGAGGCAAATGCAAAGACAACGGATCAGTACTCGCAAGCATCACGACCATCTGCTACAGAAAAAGAAAAGGGTGTACAGCAGCAGCAAACTACAGGTGAATCAAAAGATGCACAGAGTTTCAATCCTTTCCGAGTCCAAGAAGAGGTATCTCTGAATTCCATAATTTTCTTCGTAACGGTGATCAGTTTTCTAATTAATTTTTTTTTTAAATTAGATGCCAGATATCTGTCTCGAGAGACTTTTCGCTGGAACTACATTATGTTGCAACTATGTCTCAGGCTTATCTCAGAAATCTTGTTAATATTGTTTTCAGTTTCAATTACTCTTGTCGGGGACCTTCAGCCTTTTTCTGTAAGCTGCAGCCTACGACACGAGCTTAAGATCCTAAAATGTCATCAGTGCAAGAGGCAAATGCAAAGACAACGGACTAGTGCTCGCAAGCATCACGGCTATCTGCTACAGAAAAAGAAAAGGGTGTACAGCAGCAGCAAACTGCAGGTGAATCAAAAGATGCACAGAATTTAAAGTTTTGAATGAATGTGTCTTTAAATCTTTGAATGAGCTCTCAACTGAGCCCATTGTGCTCGGCGGTCTTTACAGGTGGAAAATATGCCAGCAAATCGCCATTGCCTACGGAGGTGAGATGCATTTTCATTTTACTTTGTTTGTTTGAAGTATGAAATGGAAATGGCTTTTAATGGATCAGCAACAGTTTTGACGGCTTACGTTTCCACATTATATTCTGTATATCTCAAAGTTTCTGCTTTTCAGAGTCCTGCGAAAAGACATATAAGATGGACCTCGGAAGCAGGCAGCGATATATTTTATTATTTATTCATGAGAATCTCTGCGTCTGCAACTTTCAGTCTATAAATAATTTTGTCAATAGAGCTTCCTTGCTTATCAATGAATACACAACGAGGAACATTTCAAGAAAATTCGTGTAAATTAGATCAATACAATCAGCCTCTTTGTGTTTGGCAGTAAATTTGGACACTAATTTTAGGTTATCTTGACCAAAATACCATTCTCTCTTTTGGGACACTTGTAGGCAAAAGAGGCAGCGAAAGAGGCGTTTGTAGCCCAGCAGGAAGCTCAGGAAGTAATCAAGCGTGCTTATACCAAGCAAAGAGAAGCTCAAGATAAGGCTCGGGCAGCTCTTGAACAACGATTTGCACAACAAGAAGGTGGTAAGCAAGCAACAGCACTCTGCTGCTCAGAAGCAGATGGACCAAGAAGTTATTACAACACAAGTCTTGGGCGCGCAGATAGCAGAGCAAACCGTGGCCTCCAATCAAACCTCTGGTAATTGCGTAACTAAGATAAAATTTCTAAAGAAATAGAATTGGGTATGAAACATGTACCAGGCTGTTGTTTAGCTGAGAAATTTTCAAACAGATGATTGCAAAATAATTATTGATTGTTGGGTTGTTTTGCAGTTTTACCCAGAAGAAGTTATGCACCTTCTCTGGTTCCAAGCTCGCAACCCTGAGTACATATGAAAAGGGGTAAGTTATAAAATCAATACATAATATATATTCATTCTAATATAGAAAGAAGTAGAGCATATTATCATTTTTCTCTTGCTTCCTCCTCCATGCAGGTGCAAGTATGAAGAACCTACATGTAGAAAAAGGCCTTAGATGTTAAACCTCCTCCTGTTGCCTTATAGGCCTTAGATGCTGGACCTGCCAGAGCTCCTGATACGCCTTAGATGCTCTTGATATGCCAGCATCCTGCCAGCACTTGAACAAGCCGCCCGAAGTGAACTTAGTGCAGGTCGAAGCTAGGTTAAACTGGAACTACAGGTGGCGATGGAACCATAGGTGGCAATGCATGGTTTGCACGTGGAAGTTATAAGACAGATGGGGTGTGCAGGTGGCAGAGCTAAGTTCTAACTCGAACAAGTATAGCAAATAACATAGCATTTAACACTAGAGACTAATGTTAGTATTAGTTCAGGCTGTGAACTTATACCATTAATATAACCCTCTTAGAAACCAAATAATATATGGTTCCTCCTCGTCCGCCTCGGGAAGAGGCCAAATAACACGGTGAAACCATATACGATTAAAAACTTTGATTATAAGTGATGAGCGAAGCTAACAAGCAGGTCAACAAGCAGCTCAATTAATGCTAAATATCGCCATATCGATTCCTATAGTCCATTGCCAGATGGCCGGGACTAATAACTAGTGGTAAATTAGTGGAACTACATTTGAATTGGTTTGAACTCCATAATCACCACCTAATCTTGCAAATGTTTTTTCTGCAGATGATTAAACATTTTTTCTTTCGAGGGTAGATCGAAAAACGAGATTTTTTTTAAAAGTACAACAATTGGGGTTCATAATATTAATGTTGTGCTTTGATGCTTGAGAATCAATAGGGTAGTGAAACATGGATTTATTTAATTTATTTATTTTCTTTGAGAACAACGTAAAGCTAACATTTCTTTCAATAGAAAATACAAAAAATCCAATGGCATAAAATCGCTACGTAGATTTATTTTATGAGATTGTTTTTGGCTTAGTTTTATTTACCTAGAGTTGAACCTGTACTCAATAACCAAGAAAAACCTTGTTTGGTTTGACTACAAGGATCTGATGCAGGCTATATGGTTTTGATACTCCATAGAAATTTTCAATTATATTTTATTTAATAATGTAACAACAAAATTGCTAGCTACTGCAGGTAATAGCAATACAAAAATGTGTACATTCATTCCATTAGTTTCAATATATCTAAAATTTTCCATAAATTACCTACTATTCATTTCGATTTGGCTATTGTAGGAGAAAGATAAGATAAAATAAATTAGAACGAGGCAGAGTGTATGCTGCAAGATTTCAGTCAATGAAAAGGTTCCACGCTGCTATATGAGTACTTCAGAAATATGATTTATTTTATAAGCAGAGGCATCGTATTGCTTAAGCATTACCTACGTTAGAGCGTTTTAGAAACAAGCCGAAGATAAAAAAAATTGATATTATGGTGTTAAAATTGGATCATAATGGGAACTTTAACTATTTTTGAGTGAGTAGGAAATGCCTTCATTTCATGATTACCTATATATGGTTAATCAAAGCTTGCAATCATTGTTTACTATGGGTAATGGTTTTTTTCTGCTATATCTATGGATATTAAGCAGGGGAATCCTTAACAGAATTGGGCAGACTGTGGTTCGATTTGTCTATTAACAAATTGAAAGGTGTGATGATCATGAAGATTATTATAATTGAGATTGTATTGTAATCAAACTGCTTGGGACAAACTGATTGAAAGAGGTTGGGTTCTTTCAATGGCAGACATAAGTCACGCATTGTCAATAATGGAAACAGCCACAGAAACATGCAAGAAATTGTAGTATCTTTGCACTATAATAGCAACATGTTTAAATGTTTTTCATTTTAGGAAATAGTAGTAATCTTTGCACCATTATGGCAACATGTTTTAACGTTTTTCATTTTGGGTGGCGGAAGAAACAACTTCAAATAATATCGTGTTCCCTAGTTTGTTTTTTTTTCCTTAAGGATGTTATAGCTTGAATACGTTCCAAACTATACATGATAAAAATAAAACAATTGCTTTCAGCAATCTTTACAGGTCTTATATTTGTCGACTCTACATTGAATTGATAAAATTGCCCAAACTCGGAGAAATTATAATGACTGTTTGACAAACCATTGAAATGAACATGCATTGGCCAACTATAATTTTATCAAATCATTTGCTTGTGGGTGCACTCATTTAAGGTGAGATTGAGATTCCAAGGTCCAGTATGTAAATCAACTTTCAGATATCAATTGTATGGGTTAAAAATAAAACAATTGCTTTCAGCAATCTTTACAGGTCTTATATTTGTCGACTCTACATTGAATTGATAAAATTGCCCAAACTCGGAGAAATTATAATGACTGTTTGACAAACCATTGAAATGAACATGCATTGGCCAACTATAATTTTATCAAATCATTTGCTTGTGGGTGCACTCATTTAAGGTGAGATTGAGATTCCAAGGTCCAGTATGTAAATCAACTTTCAGATATCAATTGTATGGGTTGCATAATGTTATTTATTTAAAAAAATAAAGTAAAAATATTTTAATAATATTAAAAAAAAAATCTTAAATAATATTAACAACTAGCAACGTAGGTAAATATTAATAACAATTTAACAAATATAAGACATTATATATATATTTTTAACTAAAATAGAGACACAATCCAAAGATTTTGTATTTTCAAGTTTGAAACCAATTAAGAATTTCCATTTCACATTCAATAATCCATGAACCATAAATATAAGTAAAGCACATAACAAATCATTCATCAATATATAATACACATAACACTTTAAATTCAATACATCTATTATTTAATTATAAAATTTAATGTGATGTAATAAGAAAATAGTGGAAATTTATGTAATCCAAAGTAATGGATGAAAACTCTTGTGCACATTATTTATTTAAAATTTCCCAAATGACACAACCACACAGTTCTCGACTAGTCTAATTTTTTTTCTTTATTTCTTTCTCTTTTGTATTTACCCCAAGTTTTATTGTTGGTTAGATAATTTAGTTTTAAAACTTAGCTTACCACGTAATTTGAACATTATTATATTTTAATTATATTTCAATAGTTTCTTCATGATGATCAAAGTGTCAAATATGTTGTGCCTTCCAAGAACTTTCTTCGGAAGTCTCAAGAGTGTCACCTTAATCACTTTCTTATTAAATCCAAAGGTGTGTTGCTACAAAACAAAACTCCTCATTTTTACTTTATTATTTCCATAATAATAATGGGGATTCTTCATGTAATTTTTTATTATTATATTTACTCTTAAATACTTTTATTTGGTATGTTTTGTGAGTTTTTTATTTTTTTTAGTTTTTGGCTAAGATTACTTTATGGGGTGCACTTTCTTGTAAGTTTCCCAAAGACTCTATTTTTCTGAGTTTGAACTTATGGTTTACAAATGACACTTATTCAAAGTTCAATTAATTTTCACCACCTTCACTTAAAATGTATATTATTTTATTTTTAATTAATTACAACATGTAAATAATATTATTTTATTAATTTCTAAAATTATATTAATTTTTAATTTTTTTATTTAATTAATCCAAATCAACTAGACTAATTAAATAATTAATCTATAAATATTACTAACTTTTTTATTTATTTCGTCATTTTTAATTATTAATTTTAACTACCCTAGAAAACGAGAGCAACACAAAATGTTTATAACTAAACTATATAACAAATAAATTATATGTATTAAAACTCTATAATTGAAAGAAATTATATTTTTAATATTATATTAAAATAATAATAATAAATAAAACACCTAGACCCTTGAGCCCAAATAAAACCTTAAATTCAATTTCTCAAAACTCTTGTGGTCACGTACTTTTGGGAACACTTATATAACATAGACTTTCTCATTAACATAGCCTCGTTCTTTTCTTAAGTGGAAGTATCTTTCAATTAAATAATATAATATGGTAAGGCCCACTCCAATTAGATTGTGACTCCTACTCTATTTCACATTAACATACTTAGATCATTTTTGTTGGAAATAATACTGAGGCTGGGGAGAGGGAGCGGGTGAATCAATATTAGCAATTTAACGATATTTGATTTCCATAAACAGATTTATATACGCTACTTATATTAATTAAACTTGCGTGTATACGCAACTGTGTTTAGAGCAACCAGCGTATACCTTGCAACCTTATAATTTAGTTAGTTGATCATTAATCTGTGTATAAGAACCATATAAACAGTAATCAAGTGCAGTAAACAGAACAAGCAATCACACAAATGAACACAAGATATAAGGTGGAAACCCAATGTCAGTGAAAACCACCTGCTGCAATCATCTTTATATTTCTTTAATAAGAAACTTCTTTTTACAATATTTTGTACTACTGCAGTCTTATACTAGTACGCAGGTTTCTACCTGCAGAAGGCTACAACCTTCTCTCATTCTCCAGCTTCTTCTGGAAGGGAGCTACAACCCCCTAACTCTTATACTAGCTAAAGTACTAGTACGTAGGTGCTGACCTACAGAAGCCTACAACCTTCTCTTTTCTTCCAGGGACCACATTTCATAAATTCTCAGACTAGATCCATTAATAACATCAATCAAACATCAAATATATCTGCATCAACCAATCTCCTTTGCACCAACCAAAAACTGAATCAACCAATCACTTTTCTGAATGTTGTAACCTGAATACAGTAATAGTAACCAGAACCCAATCCAGAACCCAGAACACTGTAACAGCAAACAGAAGTAGCTAAAACATATTTTATGAGGTGTACGCTACTTCACTGTGTCGAACCTGCGTGCATACGCACTTTTCTCAAGGCCGACCTGCGTATACGTAGATTTGAAATGCTGAACCAGCATGTATATGTGCCTTTGCTATATTGAACCTACGTACAGATCTGTAAAAGATGATTCAACCTTTACAACTATTCAGACATCAATTATACCCAGATCATCATATTTATAGATTACGACATGCGCCAATTATTCAGATAAAAGATCAAAACCACACAAAGATACTTCTCTTCAAGCCTTAAGATCTTGACCCATCAATAGAACTTATCCTTCTTCAAGCACTCAGGTTCCTCCTTGATTCAAATCCAACTATGGACCATAACCCAATGACCAATATTCTAGATCTTTCTCTTCATTAGATATTCAATACTTGAGTGCCTTTTCCTAATGATCTCCTCCTTTTATAATCTTAGGTCTTACTCAATACCATGGTCCAAAACCACTTAGAATCAATACCTTAGACCAAATACCTAGGTTCGACACTTCGGACAAGATACGTTGGACCAATACCATGGGTGAAAATACCAAGGACCAAATACCACGGACCAAAACCAAGTTTTCCAACATGTACGCGCTTTTCCTTGTGTGAAAGTGTGTGTATAAGCATACACACCTTTTGGTCTGCGAACCCGCATGTATACGCAGCTTGGTCAAGGGGAACCTGCGTATACCTCTTTTTCCTTCATTCTGAGAGCCTGAACTGTGATCTATCATCTAAGTGAGTTGCCATCAAGGACAACACCTATGTAATAGCGCCAAATCTGTGTCATAATGCCAACAATCTACCCCTTTGGACTTGATGGCAACCCCAAGTCACTCTCCCCCTTTGTCATCAAGGGCAAAGGGTTATGCTCCCCCTGAGTACATGCTGAGGTATTCATGAAATGTATTCGCATACATACGTCGGTTGTTGTGGATTCATAATGCCAACATACTCCCAACTTCTGTTTGAGGTATTCAAATGTCTCTCTGGGCAGTTGTTTGGTGAATATATCAACAACCTGTTCCTTGGAGAGAACACACTCCAATTTGACTTTTTGTTCAAGCACTTGTTCCCAGAGAAAATGATATTTGATAGGTATGTGCTTGGTATTGGAATGCATGACTGGATTCTTTGAAATACTGATTGCACTTGTATTATCACATAGAATGGAGATGGGTGGATTACGTGTGATTTGAATGTCTTGCAATGTTTACATCATCCAAAGGAGTTGTGTGCAACAAGATGCAATAGCCACATATTTTGCTTCAACTGTAGATAATGAAATTGAACTTTGTTTCTTGCTAAACAAAGACACTAATCTGGAACCCATAAAGAACGCACCACCACTAGTGCTTTTTTGTCATCGATGCTTCCTGCCCAATCTACATATGTATATGCATGAAGCGTAAGATCTGTATCTCTAGGATATCATAAATCAAAGTTTTTTGTTCCTTGAAGATATTTTAAAATCGTTTTGACTGCCTAAAGATGTGCTTCCTTTGGATTTGCTTGGAATCTTCTGACTATTCCCACTGCATACATGATGTCTAGTTAGGTACCTGTTAGATAAAGCAGACTACCAAACATGGATCTATAGGTTGGTTGATGTACTGCTGTTGATCCATCATTTCAGCTGAGGTTGCATCCTATTACCATAGGGGTACATACTAGTTTAGAATCTTCCATGCCATATTTCTTCAAGATCTGCTTGAGGTACTTGGTTTGTGATAGAAAAATACCATCTTTATTTTGTTGAACTTGTAAACCAAGAAAATATGTGAGCTCACTGATCAGGGACATTTCAGATTCTTTTTGCATTACCAAAGCAAAGTTTTGACTTTGGCTTCTTCATTGTTACCAAAGATGATATCATCAACATACACAAGTATTAACAATTTATCACTTTCAATTTTTATGTATAGATTTTTATCAGCTGATCCTTTAGAAAAACCTTGTTGATGGAGGTATTTGTCAAGACAATAATACCAGGCCCTTGGAGCTTGTTTTAGACCATAGAGATCTTTTCTGAGTCTACATACAAGTTTTGGATCATTTCCAAGGATGAATCCATCTGGTTGCTCAATATAAACTTCTTTCTCTAGGTCTCCATTAAGAAAGGCAGATTTTACATCCATTTGATATACCTTGAACTTTTGAAAGCTAGAAAGAGCAAGGAACATTCTTATAGCTTCAAGTTTAGCAACAGGTGAAAAATTTTCTTCAAAGTATATATATTCTTGTTGAGCATACCCTTTACAAACAAGTCTGGCCTTGTTTCTAATAACTTCTCCATTTTCATTCAGCTTGTTTTTGAATATCCATTTGGTTCCTATGACATTCTTATCATTAGGTCTAGGAACCAATTCTCAAGTATTATTCTTTTCAATCTTCTCAAGTTCTTCATTCATGGCGTTGACCCAACATTCACATTTGCATGTTTCATTTACATTTTGCAGTTCGATGGAGGAAAACAATGCTAGATAGCTCGAAGCTTCTGTAATATTTATTCTTGTCTGCACACCTGCCTCTTTTTGCACCAAACTTTTAGTCTCCAGATGATTCTTCTGAACATACCCGGATGGAGTCTTTTCTTCTACCCCTATTTGTTCTTCTGGTGCCTCATTTGTTTCTTCTTCAGAATTAGCCTGATTTGATGTGGAAGGATAGTCCTCATCTTCTTCATAATCTTCGGTTTTTACCTGCTCTGGATTTTTTCCTACTTCATCAACCACAACATCAATACTTTCAACATTTTTCCCAAGTCTTTTATTATAACACTTATATCCTTTACTTTGGGAAGAGTAACCAACGAGAATGCCTTCATCTGCTCTAGGTTCAAACTTGCCAAGATTTTCATCAGTCCTTTTGATGTAAAATTTGCTTCCAAACACTTTGAAGTATTTTATAGTAGGAGTCCTACCATACCATAGTTCATGTGGAGTTTGAGTGTTGTTTACTCGAATGTTTGTTTTGTTGAGAATAGTAACGACAACAAATGCAGCTTAACCCCAGAAGGTTGTAGGAGTTCCAAACTCATCTAGCATAACACAACCCATTTGTTAAATAGTTATGTTCATCCTTTCTACCACTCCATTTTGTTGAGGGGTCCTTGCGGTAGAGAGTTCCCTTCTTATTCCATGTTCTTCGCAGAAGTTGAAGAATTCATCCGAGGTAAATTCCTCTCCTCAATCAGACCTGAGGCATTTGATTTTGCAATCTGATTCATTTTCAACCAAGGCTTTGAAGGTTTTAAACTTTTCAAATGATTTGTCTTTATGATTTAGAAGTCCTACCCAACACATTTTAGAAAAGTCGTCAATGAACAATATAAAGTATTCTTCTACTCGAGGTGACTTTTTCCTAGATGCACCACATAAATCAGTGTGAACAAGTTCAAGAGGCTTACTATTTGATCCTTCCTACTAATGGAAATGTGCTCTAGTTTGCTTACCAAATTGACATGATTTGCATATTTTATTCTCTCGAATGCTGATATCTGGAAGATCACGAACAACTTGATACCTGCATGCTTTTCTTATTTGAGAGAAACTTAAATGCCCCAAGCTTTTGTGCCATAGCTAATGTTCATCATTTTTACTAAGGTCACACTGTTGTTGTCCCCCTTTGAGTATGTATAGGTTTTTTGGAGTTCTTACACCTTTGATCACTGTTTCTCCTATATCAAGCTCATGAACAACACATCCATTTGATCGAAATACTACCTCATCTCCTTGATCATACATTTGACTGACACTCAATATATTATTCTTTAAACCATCTACATACATAACATTCCTAGCTTTAACTTTATCTTTTAAGAGAACAGAGCCTTTACCTTTTATGACTGTAGGAGTGTCATTACCAAATGAGACATTCTTTTCTTTTTCTAAGGCATTATATGACTGAATTTTTTCTTTATCACCTGTCATTTGTTTCGAGCATCCACTGTCGATGTACCACTAATTTCCTTGTCCTTCTACATACAAGGATATACCACATCTTTCTATTTGCAGTTTGTTCTTTCTCCATGTTTTAAGACATAACGAAGCTTGCTCCTTCTGAGATGTTTGCTGAAATTTACTCTTGCATTCAGAATCTTCATGGCCAAAGTTACAAATAGAGCATTTTATTTCATTTTCAAGAGCACAAAAGTTATTGTAGGTTCTTTTCATGATCCCTCTCACACTCCTTTGATTTCATTCTTCTCTAGTCATGATGGTCTTATAAGCAACACATTGAGCAGCTTTGTGTCCAAATTTGTGACATGAGAAACATTGGCCATTAAAGAAATTCCTACGATTTTAGAATTTACTGTCCTGGTGATTATAGTTTCTATTGACATTAATTCTTGAAGCAAATTGAGAATGATTTACCTAAGGTTGGTTGTAGCTTCTGTTCATCTTTGATGTAGATTGAACCCGATTACCTAGTGATTTTCTTTATGCCTTTGCTAACGATTGTCAACCTGTTCACTTCTCCTTGCTGCATCAAGATAGATTCTGGAGGTTGATGGCTTCTGTGCTTGAGATGCTTCTTCAGTATATCGAAGACCTGTCTTTATCAAAGGAGAATGTTGCACTTTGATAATTTCATCTAGAGTTTCAGATCCTTTAGCAAATCTAAGATTGAGAGCTTTTGTTTTCTCAATGTCTTTTCTAAGACCCATAATTTCACATTCCAACTTTTCATTGTGTTTTCCCATTTCAACAAGTTGGAATGTAAGAGTATCTATAATCATACTCTTTTCTTCTAAACAAATTTTAAGTTTAGAAATTTCTTCATCGAGACCATCTTCATCTAAAGCATCCAAGAAGTCATCATCTTCAAAAGCCATCAAAAGTCGATAATCATTACCATGTTCATCTTCATCATTATTTGGTAAACCATCATTGTCTTCATGCATATAGTAGCTCCTCTTACTTACATTCTATTTTCTATTCCATTTAGTCGGTTCCTTGCCTTTATCAAGTTTATATTTATGAGGACATTTCACTGCATAGTGACCGACTCGTCCACAAGAAAAGCATTTGAAAGGTAGTTTACCTCTGAATCTTCCAAAACCTCATTGAAGGTTCTTGACACAGTTTGCTTCTTCCTCTCCTTCTGAGATGTGTGTCGAATCATTGAGCTCTTATTTTCCTGAAGCCTTGAATGTAGCTTCTCTCATATCTGATGGACCTCCTTTTCTCATTTCAACAGCAGTTAGGGTTCCGTGCAGCTGTGTCATAATCATATTCTGAAGTTCCTGCTTTTCTTCTATGGCAAAAACCTTTGACTCAAACTTAGAAGACAAGAATCTTAAAACCTTTTCAATTGAAGTCACTTCTTTTATCTCTTCACCCAAGTTTCTCATGCGATTAACAATCTCATCTATACGAAGGAAGTAATGAGCTATACTTTCATCATTGTGCATTTTGAGAGTTTCATATTGAATTTTGAGAGATTGTAGTTTTGCATGTTTTACCTGATTGTCTCCTTCATAGCTTCGAATGATGTTGTCCCATATTTCTTTGGCAGTTTTGAGCTCCATAACCTTGACAAATTCTGATTGCAACAGACTCCCCAAAAGTGTATTGATAACCTTGGCATTTGTTTCATACTACATTTTACCTACTGTATCTGTAGGAAATGTTGATGGAAAGCTATATCCTCCTTCCAGGATTTCCCAAACATCTGTTCCAAGAGATTGAAGATAGGTTTCGGTTCTTACCTTCTAATAGACAAGGTTGCTCCCATCAAAGATTGGTGGTCTAATGGATCCCTCTCTTTCGTAGCTTCTCATGATGATAAATCTTCCTCCAAGTGATCATGCTTCTTTCGAAGGACCTGCTCTGATTCCAATTGTTGGAAATCATACTTGGGGGGGGGGGGATGAATGATATTAGCAGTTTAATGATATTTCATTTCCATAAACAAATTTATATACGCTACTTCTGTTAATGAAACTTGCGTGTATACACAAATATGTTTAGAGAAACCAACATATACCTTGCAACCTTATAATTTAGTTAGTTGATCTTTATCTGTGTATCAGAACCATATAACCAGTAACCATGTGTAGTAAATAGAACAAGCAATCACACACATGAACACAAGATATAAGGTGGAAACCCAATGTGGGTGAAAACCACCTGCTACAATCGTCTTTATCTTTATTTAATAAGAAACTTCTTTGCGACTTAGTCACTGGAGAATCCACAGTAAGAACCATTTTCTGCCAACGTTTTAAATCCCAATCGGGATCCATCATTAGGACAACTTGAATGCTTGATAGAAGAAGAGCTTATTTGAGGGTTAACTAGTATTGAGGAGAGAAAAGATGAATATCGACTCTCAATTATTGATGAGAAGTCGGCTGTCTCTGATTAATTAAATTAATTAATTAATTGTTATTATTATTATTATTTTTTTATAATTAATAATAATAATTAGTATTATAATAATTAAATATAATTAGAATTAATGATATTAAATTGATCAAAGTTAATGTTAAAAAGAATTAATCCTAGAAAATTGAATTAATATTTAATATTTGATCAATAATATTTATTAATATTGATATTAATTGAAATAATTGTTATTATTTATCATAAATTAATATAATAATTAGTAGTAATAATTATAATCATCATAATTAAAAAAAATGTAATCTAGGAATATTGTATTAATTTTTATATTTATTATAATATATGTTGGTATAATTTTTATTTATTTATTTATTAATTTTTAGAATAGGTTTTAGCTTAGTAAGGAAATTAATAAATAATTGCTAATTGAAAATATTATTGTTATTAATAATTATTATTTATTAATCTAATAGTTAATAATAAATATTAGAATTAATAATATTAAAAATGAACATAATTAGAATTGATTAAATTAATTCAAGAATATTGTATTTAGAATAAAATTGAAACTATTAATCCTAGCAAATTGCATTTAGAATTTAATATTTAATATTTATTTAATTTTATATAATAAATATGTTAGTACTAATATTTATATTTTTAATTAGAATAATTATCAGAATACTTTTGATAATTTTGGAATAATATTAAAATTGGTTAAACTTATTATTTCAAAGAATTAATAAGGGTAATTAATAAATAGATTAATTAATTAATGATAATTAATATTGTAAATGTTTAATAGTGAACTAATTAATAAGGGTAATTAATAAATAGATTAATTAATTAATGATAATTAATCTTCTAAATGCTTAATAGTGAATTATTTATTATTATTATTATTATTATTATTATTATACCGGAAGGGGGTTAATTTTTCTGATTAAGGGAAGCCAACTTCCACTAATTTCCAAACCACTGTCTCTGTTGAGATTATGCGGGCGTTTGATAATTTCAAGAGCTTCTCTGATCTTTCGCTTATGGTGTTTCTATTCCTTAGCGATAATAGAGGTGCTTTCCAAGCAGACATGGTGCTTAGTTTTTAACGAGTGTTCTGCCAGGGCGGAAGTACGAGATCTTGGAGCTGATATTAAGAATGAAAGATCTCGTACTTCTGCCCTCGCAGAACACTTGTTAAAAACTAAGCACCATGTCTACTTGGAAAGCGCCTCTATTATCGCTAAGGAAGAGCAACACCATAAGCGAAAGATCAGAGAAGCTCTTGAAATTATCAAACACCCACATAATCTCAACAGAGACAGTGGTTTGGAAATTAGTGGAAGCTGGCTTCCCCTAATCAGAAAAATTAACCCCCTTCCGGTATAATAATAATAATAATAATTAATTCACTATTAAGCATTTACAAGATTAATTATCATTAATTAATTAATCTATTTATTAATTACCCTTATTAATTCTTTGAAATAATAAGTTTAACCAATTTTAATATTATTCCCAAATTATCAAAAGTCTTTTGATAATTATTCTAATTAAAAATATAAATATCATTACTAAAATATTTATTATATATAATTAAATAAATATTAAATATTAAATTCTAAATGCAATTTGCTAGGATTAATAGTTTCAATTTTATTCTAAATACAATATTCTTGAATTAATTTAATCAATTCTAATTATGTTCATTTTTAATATTATTAATTCTAATCTTTATTATTAACTATTAGATTAATAAATAATAATTATTAATAACAATAATATTTTCAATTAGCAATTATTTATTAATTTCCTTACTAAGCTGAAACCTATTCTAAAAATTAATAAATAAATAAATAAAAATTGTACCAACATATATTATAATAAATATAAAAATTAATACAATATTCCTAGATTAAATTTTTTTAATTATGATGATTATAATTATTACTACTAATTATTATATTAATTTATGATAAATAATAATAATTATTTCAATTAATATCAGTATTAATAAATATTATTGATCAAATATTAAATATTAATTCAATTTTCTAGGATTATTCTTTTTAACATTAACTTTGATCAATTTAATATCATTAATTCTAATTATCTTTAATTATTATAATACTAATTATTATTATTAATTATAAAATAATAATAATAATTAATTAATTAATTAATTTAATTAATCAGAGACAACCGACTTCTCATCAAAAATTGAGTTCCAACATTCATCTTTTCTCTCATCATTACTATTTAACCCTCAAATAAGCTCTTCTTCTATCAAGCATTCAAGTTGTCCTGATGATGGATCCCGATTGGGATTTGAAACGTTGGCAGAAAATGGTTCTTACTGTGGATTCTCCGGTGACTAAGTCGAAAATAATAAACCACAGAGGTCTTAAATCAAGAAACTTCTTTTTACAATATTTTGTACTGGTGCAGTCTTATACTAGTAGTAGGCTTCTACTTGCAAAAGGCTACAACCTTCTCTCATTCTCTAGTTTCTTCAGGAAGGGAGCTACAACCCCCCAACTCTTGTACTAGCTGAAGTACTAGTATGTAGGTGCTGACCTACAGAAGGCTACAGCCTTCTCTTTTCTTCCAGGGACCATGTTTCATAAATTTTCACACTGAATCCATCAATAATGTTAATCAAACATCAAATATATCTGCATCAACCAATCTCCTTTGCACCGACCAAAAACTGAATCAACCAATCACTTTTCTGAATGTTGTAACCTAAATATAGCAACAATAACCAGCACCCAATCCACAACCCAGAACACGGTAACAGTAAAAAGAAGTAGCTAAAACATATTTCATGAGGTGTACGCTACTTCACTGTGTTGAACCTGCATACATACACACTTTTCTCAAGGCGGACTAGCGTATACGCAAATTTGAAATGCCGAACCAATGTGTATACGTGCCTTTTCTATACTGAACCTGCGTACATATTTGTAAAAGACTATTCAACATTTACAACTATTCAGACATTAGTTATACCTAGATCATCATATTTATAGATTACGACATGCACCAATTATTCAAATAAAAGATAAAAACCACACAAAGATACTTCTCTTCAAGCCTTAAGATCTTGACCCATCAATAGAACTTATCCTTCTTCAAGCGCTCAGGTTCCTCCTTGATTCAGATCCATCTATGCGCCATAACCCAATGACCAATATTCTGCATCTCGCTCTTCATTAGATATTCAATACTTGAGTGCCTTTGCCTAATGATCTCCTCCTCCTTTTATAATCTTAGGCCTTACTCAATACCATGGTCCAAAACCACTTAGAATCAATACCTTGGACCAAATACCTAGGGTCAACACTTCAGACAAGATACCTTGGACCAATAACATGCGTTAAAATACCAAGGACCAAATACCATGAATCAAAACCAAGTTTTCCAACATGTATACGCTTTTCCTTGCGTGAAAGTGTGTGTATACGCATACGCGCCTTTTGGTCTGCAAACCAGGGTGTATACACGACTTGGTCAAGAGGAGCCTGCGCATACCTCTTTTTCCTTCATTCTGAGAGCCTGAACTGTGATCTGTCATCTGAGTGAGTTGCCATGAAAGAAAACACCTATATCATAGTGCCAAATCTGTGTCATAATGCCAACAATCTTCTAATTTTCTTGGAAGCTAGTTCTCCTAACTTTTGGGCTCCTCATATTCACCCTCCTTTCATATCCACTCATCCCTCATCTCCCTATAACTCTGATTTTATTCCTTACATCTCCACTGAGGCTCCTCATATTATATATATTAATAATTCTATTTAATAATCATTGATTTTAATTATTTTGTTTTTAGATTTATTAAGATAGCTTAAATTTAGATTTTTAACAATAAAATATTAAATCTTATCTAGGCATGTATTTTCTTTTGGAGAGCTTTATTTTGGGTTCTATCTAGTCATTAAATTTAGATTTTTAACAATAAAAACTTAAATCTTATCTAGGCATGCATTTTCTTTAGGAGAGCTTTATTTTGGGTTCTATCTAGCCAAATGAGGTCCATGATGGCTAGTTGGAAGCTAAAATAATGGTGCACATTTTGGGAGTGATTTTATGATCATATTTGCTAATTACATATGCCTAAAAATTAACGGAAACTGCAGCTCTGAATTTGCAACCAAAATTAATTTTCTAGGTTGTGTTTTTAATTTTCATTGGCCCAAAAATTATGTTGTTGAAAATTCATTTAAAAAATTCCTCTTTTTCATGTGAGATCATTAAAGGGATCATTGGGAGGCACAATTTTCACTCATTTGATTCATTTAATTAGAATTCAGTTTCAAAGTTTGTTTTCCCAATTTTAGGCATTTTTATTTTTATGTGAAAAATTAATTCATTTTATTTTCAATTTTGATTAGTTTTTGTACTAGATCTATTGAAAAGAATTAAGCTAAGAGATATTGAAGAAATTATATTGAACCAACAAAGGAGAAAAATATGAATGACAAGTCCAAATTTGACGCATGAGAACTACCTCCAATAGCTCTCCAATTTTAGATTTCTTCTTGTAAATTATAAATATTAGTTTTGGGAATAAGAAATGGGTTCCTTTTCTCTTCAACCTAGAGGCTATAAGTGCTTCTGTAAATGAAATTTGAATTGTACAAAGGGATAAACACTCAAATATGAGGAATATTTCAGACGTTTTCTTTTTAGTTTTCAATAGTTGTTTTTGAGACTAAAATTTCACTTTTATAATTCTTCCTTCTACTAGTAAAACTTATTATTTTGAGCATATTTTTAGAGATCCATGGAAATAAAGCAAGGGAATCAGGTTTATTGATTATAGTTCCACGTATTTCTATTTGTTAACAATTTTTTCATTAATTCAATGACAAATTGATACCAATTGTTTCTTATTTGTCACTTTTGTTGAATATGCTCATGTTTGTCCATTAGATGATATATCTTGTCCAATAGAACTATAAATATGTTATTTATTTCTTGTTTACTCAAGTGCTTAAAAAAAGAAAATTAGTAACTATTTACTCATAAATTTGTTATCAAAATTTGATTTAACTGTTATAGGAATTAAGTGAACTATTTCCTAATTTTAATGGGTAATCATTCACTACTTTAAATCTCCAAACAAAGCATATTATGCACTTAGTATATCACTAGTTAGGAATTCTTCTGCAACATGATATTCATCACTAAAAGAATGTATTAAAATAACATTTTTTATAAGTTAATTTGTTCTTGATTTGCACAAGATCTATATCTTGTTCTAATCAAGAGAGGATAAATTAGATTTCATTCTGTTGTTTTCATTTAGATTTTATCATTGGAATTTTATAAGTTCTCTCACACAAGGGAAAACTCTAGTGTGGCTTGGTTGTGCCCTCAATTCACCTTGAGGATTGCTTTATTGCATGTGCACTACAATAGGGTTAATGTGACTTCTCTCTTCTTGTTGATTGTCAATTAATAACATCATAAGTCAGTGAGGAGAGTAAGTGGGTAACTTGACCCAATAGAACCATTCAGAGCCATCATTTAAATGGATAAGAGTTTGATTCACGACTCTAATAGGATGGTCTTCCCAAATGTTGACAAGGTCATTTTTTTCCATCAACATGGTGCCAAGTCATCTACGCCCTTCAATAACATCCCTAAAAGTTCCAAGGGTTCCATGTCACATCCCCTTCAATCAACTAGTGAAACATAGGGGAAATGTTAGGTGCCACTATGGAGAATGGTAATTCGGCCACTATAGTTAGGCTAATGATGTTCGGGATCAAGAAATATTCCTTGATGAGCACCCCCAAATAAAATCCTCATGAGCAGAAAAATAAGGGGTCTAACCCCATGTCAACATGATATTAAAGCCAAAGGTATATGAATATCTTCTAGCCCAAGTCACAGTGCGAGTGTTAGTGGGTGGAATTAGATATGTTGTCACACTCCTCCCATGAAGTTCCATATATTTTTACAACTCCATCACCTATGTGTGATTCGTTTGACCAAGAAACTAACTTGTTCCCATAGCCATTATCATGTCTTTGTAATTCATAGTATAATGTTAAATTGATCTTTAAAGTTTTCTCAAGACAATAGCATGTAATTCAAACCAAACAAGAGGTTGTTGACTAATCACATGCAACTTTATATGCATGGTCTACTACCACACTTGATGATCATAAGTAATATTTGATCCATAATATTAGTCACCAATATAATTTTGTTTGCTAAATCATTTCCATGACATAATAATCAACATCTTTATAACTATGTGAAGGAACTAATGCAAACAAACACATACTGAATCCATCATATGATTATACATAGTCATAAAGACACATCCATCACAATTATTATCATCATAACTTGAAACTACAAAAATAATTATTATCACATTCACTCATAGTAAGAGTTAAATATCTCTGTCCATGACCTGAGGTCCTTAGAAAACAATGTATCAAGGATAGTTTTATATCACGGTCAAACAACTATATTTCCACATCCACTAATATTAAGAGTTAAATATCTAAATCCTTAACCTTAGGTCCTAAAAGAATAATGCATCAAGGATAATGTCATATCAGGCTAAGATAGGTAGAGTGGGAACTACCAATAATAACACAAAGAAAGGAAGTTACATGTGATATGGATCCACATCATGCTATTATCATGCTAGGCGAGCATCGTCTTGTGCAATCTACAATAATTTGAAACCATAAAATGCAGTTTATTCCATAACTAAGATAGTGCAATGAAAATGAGATTTCGTTATGGCCATGGTGGTCTCGGTTTAATGCAAAAAATAAGTCCGAACCTAGCCACTGTATGGTTACGAAAATTGCACTATGGGATTTAACAGAGGCAACAAACCCAAATCCGGTCACCTTTAGTTGCAATAGACGATGAATTCAAACATAAATCAGAAAATTTATGGTGTGTGTTCAGTTGTCGAGTTAACCCATGAACAAGCTCAATTGAATCCAGCGGCAAAGGTCACAAGAGTAGAGATAGTAGGTCAATTGAATCGAGCTTGATAAGTGTAGATACAATTTTTGTATTGCATCTAATTGAATCGAGCTTGAAAGTGTAGATACAATTTTTTTTTGCACTAAATATTCTCAAGGAAAAGTCTGCTAACGTTGAGCTTCAGAGAAGCATTTAAAGTCTGCTAAAGTTGAGCTTCAGAGAGCAATTTTTTTGTGGAAGCATCTGAGTAAGCAGTGATGGGAAAACTATAGAGGCAGAAGCCTAGACGGCAGTTCACAAAGGCATAGAAGGAAGTTGATCATCCTTAGCAGCATCAGTGGTAGAGTTCCAGGACTCAGGGAAAAGTCTGCAGGTTCCTTCGCTCAGCCAGATTCACCAGATTGATACTGAGTGGCTTAATTTCTCTTCATGCAGGTAAGAGTAAACCGGTAACAGGAGTTGAATTTAAAATTAGATATAATTAGATGTTACTATTAATGCTATCTCATGGTGAATTCTCTATGCACCTTCACAAGGAGGGTGAAATCAACAACTTAGGCAAAGTGGCATAAAACACCTATGTAGCAGTGCAACGACCCCTTCACCAAGAGGTTGAAATCATCAACTCAAGAGAAATGGTAGACAAAGTTGCAGACCAACCGAGGAATGGGGAAGGTAACTATCAAGGCTCAACCCTTTCTGATTCCTTCGCCCATCTCAGTTATACAAAAAAAATATAAAAGAAGAGAAGCATAGCGGAAGACAAAAGCTGTTGACCAGCCGAGGCATGTGAAGGTAAATATCAAGGCTCAACTTTTCTGATTCCTTTGCCCATCTTAGTTATACAAAAAAATATAAAAGAAGAGGAGCATCACCTCCAAAATCTTACACTCTTTTTTCTGAACAATGAACAATTTTTAAATAAGTTACTTGAAGGGGAAAGTTGTGGAGGACGTGCCACATAAACGAGAATTGTATTGAAGTGTCACGTTATGTGTATTGAAGTGTCAACCTGCTAGCTATTGAAGCTATTGAAGTGTGAGCCTGCTAGCTATTGAAACTATTGAAGTGTCAGCCTTCGAGATAAGAAGCCATCGATGTCGAATGTTGAGGATGTATCGAAACTTTGGCTATTAAATGAATATTAACTTTTCATTTTTATTAAAACTTCTTACATGTATTCAATTTTTGGGTGGGTATATATTGTTATTTCAAATTTAGGATATTGCTCTTTC
Organism: Pinus tabuliformis; assembly: GCA_031772625.1. NCBI lineage: Eukaryota > Viridiplantae > Streptophyta > Pinopsida > Pinales > Pinaceae > Pinus > Pinus tabuliformis. Next base: position 571,042,919 of record CM062811.1, on the reverse strand, counting down.
CCTGTTTTTTTTTAACTTTAATTTTAACTTGCTCTAAACATTGTTGGGAAAAAATTAGGATAAATTAAGTTGCTCACATTGAAATAACATCAGGGCAAGTGATGCTGGCAATAAGAGGGTAAATTGAAAAGTTTGGTTAAAAGTTTCTTGCAGCGAAATTGGAAGCCATAAACTTTGGTTAAAGAGGAGTTAAGAAATAAAATTTACAGTCAGCACATGAATTAATAGCTCATCAATGGTCAAGCGAGCACTATAGTCCCTACACTGCCATAGGCAGGGACTAATAAGATGGGGATCTTATTCCTGTAATTTGCAAAGAAAGTTGATTGCAAATTAGTTAAATATTTTCACCTTATATTGGTAGTTAATTATAATGAAAGTATACGTTATATTAAATACATATTATTTATATTATTTAAAATTTGATTGATAGTAACTTAATCAATATTTTATTCATAAAATTGAATAGTAAATTTATATAAATTAAAAAGAGTTGTAATAAGATTTTTTGGTTTCTTTTTTTGGGGAATTTGGTCAAAAGTTTGTGGTGAAATTTAGATTTGTGTTATTTAAATTGGTTTTTTAACTGTATGTATGGATTTAGCATCTTTAAAGTGGGATTATCCATCAAATTTGAAATTTCAATAAATTACTACGAGATTTTGATAAAAATTAGATTATAAAAACTAAAAAAAATCAAAAAAATCTCCCTAAAAACAACTCTAATTAATTTACTATAAATTATTTCGACTTATTAAAAAATGGTCACCCACACCAAAGAATAATATCATTTCTTTAAGTTAATTAAATGAGTGGTAGCTATCTATTATTTTTTACTTTCTATAACTTATAACGAGTTCAATAGCAACAAACCAGCATGAAATATCCTTATGTGGAAATCTATTGGACCAGCTGAGGGGAAATCAAAATTGGGTTAATTACAACTATTAAAATTGTATTATATATATATATATATATATATATACAATCGGGCGATACGAACCATACATTCCACACTAGAATGTTTTTAAGCCAATTTAGAACCTAGAGAATTTAACAGCTATTATAGGTATTCACTAAACCTTCATTGGGTACAGGTATTCAATAGTTTTGAATTGTGAATTAAATAACTCGTGGTAAATTAGTGGAACTACGTTTGAATTGGTTTGAACTCCATAATCACCACCTAATCTTGCAAATGTTTTTTTTCTGCAGATGATTAGACATTTTTTCTTTCGAGGGTAGATTGAACAACGAGATTTTTTTTATTAGACATTTTTTCTTTCGAGGGTAGATTGAACAACGAGATTTTTTTTAAAAAGGTACAACAATTGGGGTTCATAATATTAATGTTGTGCTTTGCTGATTGAGAATCAATAGGGTAGTGAAACATGGATTTATTTAATTTATTTATTTTCTTTTGAGAACAACGTAAAGTTAACATTTCTTTCAATAGAAAACACGAAAAATCCCAATGGCATAAAATCGCTAGTGTCAATTTATTTTATGAGAGTTTTTTTTGCTTAGTTTTATTTAGCTAGAATTGAGCCTGTACTCAATAACAAAGAAAAGCCTCGTTTGGTTTGACTACAAGGATCTGATGCAGACTATATGGTTTTGGTACTCCATAGGAATTTTCATTTATATTTGATTTAATGATGTAACAACAAAATTGCAAGCTACTGCAGGTAATAGCAATACAAAAATGTGTATATTCATTCAATTAGTTTCAATATACCTAAAATTTTGTATAAATTATCTATTATTCATTTAGATTTAGATTTGGTTATTGTAGGAGAAAGATAAGATAAAATAAATTAGAACAAGGCAGAGTGTCTGCTGCAGGATTTCACTCAATGAAAGGGTTTCACGTTGCTATATGAGTACTTCAGAAATATAGCTTATTTTATAAGCAGAGGCATCGTATTGCTTAAGCATTCCCTACGTTAGAGCGTTTTAGAATCAAGCCGAAGAGAACAATTGATAATATGGTGTTAAAATTGAATCATAATTGGAACTTTAACTATTTTTGAGTGAGTAGGGGATGCCTTCATTTCATGATTACCTATATATGGTTAAGCAAAAGCTTGCATTCATTTTTTACTATGGGTAATGGTTTTTTTTGCTATATCTATGGATATTAGGCAGGGGAATCCTTAACAGAATTGGGCAGACTCTGGTTCGATTTGTCTATTAACAAATTGAAAGGTGTGATGATCATGAAGATTATTATAATTGAGATTGTATTGTAATCAAACTGCCTGGGACAAACTGATTGAAAGAAGTTGAGTTCTTTTAATAGCAGACATAACTCACGCATTGTCAATAATGGAAACACCCACAGAAACATGCATGAAATTGTAGTAATCTTTGCACCATAATGGCAACATGTTTAAACGTTTTTCATTTTAGGAAATAGTAGTAATCTTTGCACCATTATGGCAACATGTTTTAACGTTTTTCATTTTAGGTGGCCGAAGAAACAACTTCAAATGATATCGTGTTCCCTAGTTTTTTTTTTTTTTTTCTAACGATGTTATAGCTTGAATATGTTCCAAACTATACATGATAAAAATAAAACAATTGCTTTCAGCAATCTCTACAGGTCTTATGTTTGTCGACTCGGAGAAATTATAATGACTGTTTGACAAACCATTGAAATGGACATGCATTGGCCAGCTATAATTTTATCAAATCATTTGCTTGTGGGCTCACTCATATGGTGAGATTCCAAGGTCCTCTATGTAAATCAACCTTCAGATTCCAATTGTATGGGTTGCATAATGTTATTTACTTCAAAAGAATAAAATAAAAATATCTTAATAATATTAAAAAAAATCTTAATAATATTAAAAATTAACATGGGTAAATAACAATTTAACAAATGCAGGGCATTATATATATATTTCTAACTAAAATAGAGACACAATCCAAAGATTTTGTATTGTCAAGTTTGAAACCAATTAAGAATTTCCATTTCACATTCAATAATCCATGAACAATAAATATAAGTAAAGCAAATAACAAATCACTCATCAATATACAATACACATAGCACTTTAAATTCAATACATCTATTATCTAATTATAAAATTTAATGTGATACAATAAGCAAATAGTCAAAATTTATGTAATCCAAAGTACTATTCACTTAATGGATGAAAACTCTTGTGCACATTATCTATTTAAAATTTTCCAAATGACACAAGCACAAAGTTCTCAACTAGTCTAATTTTTTTTCTTTATTTCTTTCTATTTTGTATTTACCCCAAGTTTTATTGTTGAATAGATAATTTAGTTTTAAAACTTAGCTTACCACGTAATTTGAACTAGTATGATTGTCATATGTAATTATATGATTATCATATCTTAATTATATTTCAATAGTTTCTTCATGATGACCAAAGTGTCAAATATGTTGTGCCCTCTAAGAACTTCCCTTGGAAGTCTCAAGAGTATCACCTCAATCACTTTCTTATTAAGTCCAAGGGTGTGTTACTGCAAAACAAAACCCCTCATTTTTACTTTATTATTTCCATAATAATAATGGGGATCCTGCATGTAAATTTTTTTATCATATCTACTTTTAAATACTTTCATTTGGTATGTTTTGTCGGATTTTCATTTTTTTCAAGTTTTTCAATTTTCTTAGTTTTTGGCTTAGACTACTTCACGGAGTGCACTTTCTTGCAAGTTTCCCAAAGACTCTATTTTGCTGAGTTTGAACTTATGGTTTGCAAATGACACTTATTCAAAGTTCAATTAATTTTCACCACCTTCACTGAAAATGTATATTATTTTATTTTTAATTAATTACAATACGTAAATTATATTATTTTATTAATTTCTAAAATTATATTAATTTATTAATTTAACTAATCCAAATTAACTAAACTAATTAAATAATTAATCTATAAATATTACTAACTTTTTATTTATTTCGTCAATTTTTAATTATTAATTTTAACTACCCTAGAAAACTAGAACAACACAAAATGTTTATAACTAAACTATATAACAAATAAATTATATGTATTAAAACTCTATAATAGAAAGAAATTATATTTTTAAACTATATAACAAATAAATTATATGTATCAAAACTCTATAATAGAAAGAAATTATATTTTTAATATTATATTAAAATAATAATGATAAATAAAACACCTATACCCTTGATCCCAGATGAAACCTTAAATTCAATTTCTCAAAACTCTTGTGGTCTCAAAACTCTTGTGGTGACGTACTTTTGGGAACACTTATATAACATAGACTTTCTCATTAACCTAGGCTCGTTCTTTTCTTAAGTGGAAGTAGCTTTCAATTAAATAATATAATAGGATAAGGCCCACTCCAAGTGGATTGTGACTCCTCCTTCCCCTATTTCACACTAACATACCTAACTCATTTTCTAATTTCCCTGGAAGCTATTTCTCCCAACCAGCTTCTGGGCTCCTCGTATTCACCCTCCTTTCATATCCACTCACCCATCATCTCCCTATAACTCCCATTTTATTCCTTATATCTCCACTGAGGCTCCTTATATTTTAATTTATATGTATTAATAATTTGATTTAATAATCATTGATTTAATTATTTTGTTTTTAGATTTATTAACATAGCTTAAATTTATATTTTTAATAATAAAAACTTAAATCTTATCTAGGCATGCATTTTCTTTTGTAGAGCTTTATTTTGGGTTTTATTTAGCCATTAAATTTAGATTTTTAACAATCAAAACTTAAATCTTATCTAGGTATGCATTTTCTTTTGGAGAGCTTTATTTTGGGTTTTATCTAGCCATTAAATTTAGATTTTTAACAATAAAAACTTAAATCTTATCTAGGTATGTATTTTTTTGGAGAGCTTTATTTTGGGTTTTATCTAGCCAAATGAGGTCATGATGGCTAGTTGGAAGCTAAAATAATGATGGATATTTTGGGAGTGGTTGTATGATCATATTCGGTAATTACATATGCCTAAAAATTAGCGGAAAATGCAGCTCTGAATTTACAACCAAAATTAATTTTCTAGATTGTGTTTTTCAATTTTCATTGGCCCAAAAATTATGTTGTTGAAAATTCATTTAAAAAATTCCTCTTTTTCATGTGAGATCATTAAAGGGATCATTGGGAGGCACAATTTTCACTTATTTGATTCATTTAATCACAATTCAGTTTCAAAGTTTGTTTTCCCAATTTTAGGCATTTTGATTTTTATGTGCAAAATTAATTCATTTTATTTTCAATTTTGATTAGTTTTTGTACTAGATATATTGAAGATAATTAAGCTAAGAGATATTGAAGAAATTGTATTGCACCAATAGAGGAGAAAAATATGAATGCAATTCCATATTTGATGCATGAGACATACCTCCAATAGCTCTCCAATTTTAGATTTCTTCTTGTAAATTATAAATATTAGTTTTGAGAACAAGGAAGGGATTCCTTTTCTCTTCAACCTAGAGGCTATAAGCACTCCTATAAATGAAATTTGAATTGTACAAAGGGATGAACACTCAAATATGAGGAATATTTTGGATGTTTTCTTTTCAGTTTTCAATAGTTGTTTTTGATACAAAAAATTCACTTTTATAATTCTTCCTTCTACTAGTACAACTTATTATTTTGAGCAGATTTTTAGAGATCTATGGAAGTAAGGCAAGGGAATCAGGTTTATTAATTGTAGTTCTATGTATTTCTATTTGTTAACAAATTTTTCATTAATTCAATGACAAATTGATACCAATTGTTTCCTATTTCTCACTTTTGTTGAATATGCTCATGTTTGTCCATTAGATGATATATCTTGTCCAATAGAACTATAAATATGTTATTTATTTCTTGTTTTCTCAAGTGATTAAATAAAAAAATTTAGTAACTATTTACTCATAAATTTGTTATCAAAATTTGATTTAACTGTTACAGGAATTAAGTGAACTATTTCCTAATTTTAATGGGTAATCATTCACTACTTTAAATCTCCAAACAAAGCATGTTATGCACTTAGTATATTACTGGTTAGGAATTCTTCTGCAACATGATATTCATCACTAAAAGAATGTATTAAAACACCATTTTTTATAAGTTAATTTGTTCTTGATTTGTGCAAGATCTATATCTTGTTCTAATCAAGAGAGGATAAATTAAATTTCATTATGTTGTTTTCATTTATATTTTATCATTGGCATTTTAAAGTGCTCTCACACGGGGGCAAATTCTAGTGTGGCTTGGTTGTGCCCTCAATTCACCTTGAGGATTGCTTTCTTGCATGTGCACTACAATAGGGTTAATGTGACTTCTCTCTTCTTGTTGATTGTCAATTAATAACATCACAAGTCAGTGAGGAGAGTGAGTCAGTAATTTAACCCAATATAACCATTCAGAGCCATTATTTAAATGGATGAGAGTCTGATTCACGACTCTAACAAGATGGTCTTCCCAAATGTTGAGTAGGTCATTTTTTTCCATCAACATGGTGCCAAGTTATCTACACCTTTCAATAACATCCCTAAAATTTCCAAGGGTGCCATGCCACATCCCCTTCAATCAACTAGTGAAACATAGGGGAAATGCTAGGTGCCACTATGGAGACTAGTAATTAGGCCACTATAGTTAGACTAATGATGTTGGGAATCAAGAAATATTCCTTGATGAGCACCCCCAAATAAAATACTCATGAGCGGCCAAATATAGGGTCTAGCCCCATATCAACATGATATTAAAGGCGAAGGTACATGAATACCTTCTAGCCCAAGTCACAGTGCGAGTGATAGTGGGTGGAATTAGAGATGTTGTCACACTCCTCCCATGAAGTTCCATATATTTTTACAACTCCATCACCTATGTTTGATTCATTTGACCAAGAAACTAACTTGTTCCCATAGCCATTATCATGTCCTTATAATTCATAGTGTAATGTTAAATTGATCTTTAAAATTTTCTCAAGACAATAGCATGTAATTCAAACCAAACAAGAGGTTGTTGACTCATCACATGCAACTTTATATGCATGGTCTACTACCACAATTGATGATCATAAGTAATATTTGATCCATAATATTCGTCACCAATATAATTTTGTTTGCTAAATCATTTCCATGGCATAATAATCAACGACTTTATAACTATGTGAAGGAACTATTGTAAACAAACACATATTGTATCCATCATATGATTATACATAGTCATAAAGACACATCAATCACAATTATTATCATCATAACATGAAACTACAAAAATAATTATTATCACATTCACTCATAGTAAGAGTTAAATATCTCAATCCATGACCTGAGGTCCTTAAAAACAATATATCAAGGATAATTTTACATCACAATCCAACAACTATATTTTCACATCCGCTCATAATAAGAATTAAATATCTAAATCCTTAACCTAGGCCTTGAAAGAATAATGCATCAAGGATAATGTCATATCAGGTTAAGACAAGTATAGTGGGCACTACCAATAATAACACAAAGAAAGGGAGTTACATGTGATATGGATTCACATCATGCTATTTCAAGGAATCTAGAAAGTTAATTCCAAACTTATATCCTGTAAAAAAGATCAAGGGAATTGCATACCTTGTCCTTGTGTGTCCTTATGTTGTGAAACATTAGTTGTATATTTTTGATGCTTTATTTTTTTGGTAGTTTCTTGGAACAATTGCTACAGGTGTTTTCTAAATTATCCACCAAACAAAACATATGCCAAATATGAAAGAATATATAGAGAATTCGTAGAGTGATGACTCAAAAGTTAGAATAAATACTCCTATATTTAGTTGAGAAATTTGTGTTTTATTAAACAAAATTATGATTTCCAACTATTTACGAGCAAAGTCAAATATTATACTATATTTGGTAGATGTGAAAAAGTGTAAGTGACTAGCTACATTGGAGGCACCATGTCTATTTACCTCTCCATCTTTATGCCAAAACCATTGTCAAAACATTTGGAGTAAGGGTAATATATCAATCGCATACATCAAATATTATACTATATTTGGTAGATCTGAAAAAGTGTAAGTGACTAGCTACAATGGAGGCACCATGTCTATTTACCTCTCCATCTTTATCCCAAAACCATTGTCAAAACATTTGGAGTAAGGGTAATATATCAATTGCATACATCACTCATTAAAAACTCCAGTTCTATTACAATGGAAATGTGTTGGTAGAATCAACTCATACCCTCCGCAACCATTTAACATATGTTTCAAATTAATGGCATTAAAATTATAATGTAATTATAATAACTTCTACACTCATACGTGTGACTGTTTTATGATTTTCCTCAAAAAATATATATGAAAAATCAATAATATGTGATTACATATATGCTATGGGAAAAGAGGTGACTCATGTAAAAATAGGTGGAAGTTTAAACATAATAAAAAAGCATAGCCCCCCCATGTAATACAATATGTCTTCCAATGCATGGTAAAGAGTGGATATTTTCATACCCCGAAACCTTTCAGATAATGATCACTTTCCGACAGATGTTTATGGGTGTAATATCCTAATGATAAACCTCATTTTCATTCCTTAGAACCAAATCTTTTCAATACTCTTTATTGATTGAAACCTTTGAAATTATAAGGACTATAAATCAATACACAGCCATAATGTCATGATCAGAAATCCCAATTGAAATTAATACTAGTTTATGAAAAGTTTAAAAGTGTTTGCATGTTTTAAAAACCACCATTAAAAAGAGTTCAAATTAACTGTTGTAGGAAACTTGAAAGAAAAATTGCAGAAAAATAAAGAAAAAATAGAAGAGGCAATGACACCAACAATTTGATAACAAAGTTTGGATACCTTCAAGCCTACCTTTTCCAGGCCTAGTCTTTAATGGTGGGGATTTTTTATTAAAATTTTCAAAAATCATCCAATGTACATATAAAAATACTTCAAATATAATCCAAACTGACTCTGTTGTAATCCTCTCTATCTCTAGATCATGTAGCAATTTTTGGATTTGAAAAGGGCTTCCCGATTTGCTTAGAATGTCTCTCCAAATATTCCTTTTCTCATTGTTTTGTCACTGCATAAAACTTCCTTCTGCTGCAAAAAATTCAACTCTGACTCTTGTGGCATGTTAGTATAGTTTTATAAAAAAAAGGAGAAGTCGAGGGATAAAAGCCCAACCTCCCCACCATGGTGGTGTGATACGATACAATGCATAGTAATATAAATATTTTTCTAATGTGATATGGTTTATCACCATATCCACATTCTACTCCCATGTATCCTTATCTCTCCACCATAGTGTTACACGAAATCTACGTATTACATTTTCATTTTATCCCTCCATCTCACATATAAATATTAAACCATATATTACGTTGGCACACATTGTAATATATGCTATTTTAACACAATGTTTAATGTTTGTTATACATTAACTCGACGAAGTTTACAATAGTTTTCTTAAAGCATAAATAAATATGGAAGAGGATAATTATGGGTTGATAACTATGGCAGAGTTAGATATGGTGGAGTCGCTAACAATGGCATGCTCCACCTTTTCTTATGCCAATCCATATGATAACCACAAAAAATATAATTGGCGGAGTAAATTAATCGATCCACAATTGTAGCCCAATAGTAAGGCATGAGATTTATTGCCGAGAGGTCATGGGATCGAATCTTGTCAATCCGTTAAATAAAATTTTGACCTGTCTTATGAAGGAACGTGTCGCCCTCCGATATAGACATGTGTCACCTCAAGATTGACCCAAACTCAACCAACCACACAACGACATTTTTCGGGCTCTCAAAGCACCATGTGTCAATCAAAACCATGAGCCTGGAACCTTGACCTTCAAAACCCTGCATTGACCATTGACGTCTGGAACCTTGAGCTTTGACTTTGAGTAGTTGACCTTGGACTTTTTTTTTACCTTGGACTTGAACTTTGAATTTGCATGACTTGTTTATACGAAGTCAAATTTCGGTCATTCAAGTTGTGTTAGATTCAAAATGATGAAATCTAAGTAATGAAACTAGTTTCAAAAGAATCCGACAACTTTTATTTTCAAGCAGTTTCTAGAACTTTGAGCATATTTTGGATACTCCAGATCAGTCCTTGATCATTTCGGATCATTCTTGATTATTCCTTATTATTTCTCCCCACTAAGACCTTTTGGAACTCCAAATGGTTGTCTATATTGTTTGAAGGTGAGGATAATGTCTCTCCACTTGCCCGGTATCCTTGGGCCAACCTGTTCTAAGTCTATGCATGTTACACCTCCACACAATCATTAGTACAACACAAAAATTGCAAAGCACATCATTCCATTTTTCATCCATATTTACATCCATGTTTTCTATTATAACCCACCTACTGCTAAAAGGAAGCCAGATGAAAAATAACACTAAACATACTGACATAAATGAAATTGTACCCTGTATCATAACTCAACACAACTCAACTTATCATGCAATGATACTTGTTGTACAAATTCAGATTCCTTAACACATTTTTTTGATTTGTATTAATTGTTTTATGCTCAAGTGTCATTGATGTTAGTAATGTAGTTTTATTTGGAGAAGATGCCCTATTTAATTGTTCCGTTGTTTGAAAATATTTTGTTGCCTTTATAGGATGAGAATGCCCAATATATTCAATTCCCCTTTTCAAAAAATGATATTGGTTATGTTCCCTGTAGAAAATTGGCTTTCGATCATATAAATAAGGGATTCCTAACACCATTCCACATGCATCTAGCGTCACTACATCACATATGACCTTATCCGTAAATTGAGACATGATTGCAAATTGTAATATACATTGCCTAGTCACTGGAAATTTATGGTTTTTGCTCGTCCCATTTAGTGTATATGGTCTACGATGATTTTAGTTTTACATCCCAAATACTTCAATTTCTCATAAATTATATTAACTTGAGACCCGCTACCTAAAAAAGTGTTGATCTTAGTATGCTTCATAATGACCCTTATATTAAATAATTTGCATTTTTTTGTATCACATGAACTATCAGAATCATTACCATCATTAGATTTACCTTCCAAACCTACTGCAATTTGAGCCACAACACCTAATTCTGAACCCAAATCTGTTGGCGTTATTATTGCTGCAAGTTCTTTCTTACCCTTTTCTCCTTTAAACCACTTTGGTTGTCTGTCATTGTGTAGTTTCCAACAATTTTCTTCATCATGCCCTTCCTTCTTGCAATGCTTGCAAGAGAGATTCTCCTCTTCCATCGTAATGGAATTTTTCCTCTTTTATTTTCCCTTGTCTTTGCCCTCCTTTATGGATTCTAATTATGATTATACACCAAATCTAGTTTTTCCTACCTCAATGTACGTTGCTTGAACAACTACTTCATTTAGGTTAGTAGGACTAAACATGAATACATTATTATGAACATATTCAGGTAATCCTCCTATATATTTCATTAGAGTTTCTTGTGTATGTAAGGGAATATCAATCATTAATCCCTTCATGTGAAATTCATCTATATATTCCTGCATTTATTGTCCTTTCTTAACTTTAATACTTTTCCACTCTATTAAGCCTTTCTCCTATTATCCCAATAGGTATAATTTCTTTCTAAATGCAGAAACACAATCACTCCATGATGGAAAAATCTTACGAATCTACTGAGTTCCGTGTTGTAACTTACTTTTCCACCGAATGAGTGTTGTGTCATCTAAATGAAGAGATGCCAATCGAATCTTGACCACATCATCAGAAATTTGTTGCACACTACAATACACCTCCATCTCTCTAATCCATTTATCAAGTTTCTCAACATTGATTTCACCATTATACATGGGTAAGTCAAATTTCACATCCAATTTAAGCAAAGGTTTGAGAGACGATGATTCAGGTTGACCACCAAAAGGAGGAGAAAAGGGATCTTTTTTATCATCATTAGTTTTTATCTTTTTACCTGAATTAGATGGTACTTCATCTTTAGGCTTTTCAGAACGTGATGCCTCAAATTCCCTATCTTTGGGTTTATATTCCTCTTTGGCCTTTTAAAATTCAATGTACATCTCCTCAACCATGTATCACAAGGTCATGAAATCATCCACAAAGTCTGCCTCTCATATAAAAGGATGATCACCTCTTCCTTTGCCAGCCATCTCTTCTCCTCGAGTTGTCCTTCTTCTCGAGCCAAATTCTGGATCTCCTTCGACAATTTCTCCTCCACCACATCTTGATTTCTCCTGGTGATCGTGTACACTTAAACCCAACTATCAAGAACTCACTCTGATACAAATTGATCTAAAATCTTGATCGAAATTGATATTCGTTTATCAAATTTTTAAAAGTGATTGCATGTATTTAAAAACCACCATTAAAAAAAACTCAATTTAACTGTTGTAGGAAACTTGAAACTAAAATTAGAGAAAAATAAAAAAAAACTACACAAGAGACAATGACACCAGCACTTTGATAACAGACCTCGACTATCTTCCAGCCTACCTATCTGAGCCCAGTCTTTAATGGGGAGATAATTTTCTTAAAATTTTCAAAAAACATCTGAAGCACATATAGAAATATGTCAAATACAATCCAAACCAACTCTTCTATATTCTTCTCTGTCTCTCGAGCCTGTAGTAACTTTCGGATTTGAAAAAGGCTTCCTTGTTGCTCGGAATGTCTCTCCAAAGTTTCCTTGTCCCAACCTCCCCACCATGGTGGTGTGATATGATATAATGCATAATAATATTTTTGTTTTTTGTTTTTATGTGATACACTTTACCACCATATCCACATTCTACTTCCACATATCCTTATCCCTCCACCATAATGTTACACCAAAT